>VZRR01002314.1:194912-208612 GCA_013398015.1 Oreocharis arfaki
CCCCCGTGGACTTTTCATATTTTCTCTGATGCAATTGGGTTTGGACCACGATAATCCAACATAATCCACATGGACCTTATACATACAAGGTATTTCCTTCAAGAAACTTTTCAAGGCATATGTGTACAACCAAACTTCAATCTAAGCAACAGAGGCAGATATGTTATTCACAGGAGGCTCAGATTTTTATTGTTTCTTAGGAAACCGTAGGAAATGTCAATGTGTGCTGATAAGCAGATGCAATATACTTTACTCATGTGTAAAGCACTAAGTAGAACTGAGAGTTGAGAAGTCTGTCTTCTTCTGTCTGGGATTCCCTGACTTGTTTGCTGTGGCATAATTTACCAAACTTGTGTAGGTCAACAGGTAAGTATGTAAAAAAGGAGAAAGAAAGAAAAAAGGATGATGGGAGAAAGGAAGGGATTTGTATTTTCTAGACCGTTTATGTCAGAGGAATTCCATGGGCTGTGACGCTTCTGTGGTGTAACCAGCTGTCAAACAAATGGATCTTTAGATGAAAACATGAAAATTATTAGGAAACTATGATTTTTGTTCACCCAAATTTTGCACCTGCCCTTTTGAGTGTGTTCTGTGACCTCAGAAACATGTATCTCATGTTGCTTTGCTTTAGAGCCAGACCTGGACTCCCAGGTAGCAGATGACAGAAGTTTTTGTGTAACGTGTGAATCCATCTGAGGCTATAAACCTGTGCTTGTGAAAGAAAGAGATGAAGATTTAGACAGTGGGCTTATACTTGACTTTTTCCACCTGGGTTTCTTTTCCAGATGCCCTTTGATGTGTCTTAAAATGCAAATTATATGGTTTTAACATACATAGCATATGTCCTTGTATTATTGTATTTCCATATATCCTTGTTACTCTCTTGGCTACATCTTTGTTAACATACAAGACCAGGAACTTTACATAGTTTCATTTCTTCTGTTGAGAAAAATATTGGAATAATTGCATATCAATACTGAAGTTTCTGGGTAACATTACTTGTGAACACTGTATTTTGAGTTGTATTAGTCAAGCCCGTGGAAATAGAAGTTCATCCCTTGGTTCTAAGTTCAGGAGGAGCTTATGGCCTAATATTTCTTCCACCTTTTTCCATGTTTCATAACATGATAATTCAAGCAATTTGAGTGAATTTGTACACATATTTGCCTGTATTATAGGGAAAATGGTCTCTTCAAGGAAAGTTTAGACAATTTCTAATTTATATGTTCATCGAAGTGATCCACCACATAACAGAAATACAAAGAGAATCATTGTGTGCCCTCCGCAGCCACTACATGATAATCTTAACAAAAAAAAAAAAAAGCTGTAGAAAGGACAGGGAAAATGAATAACCCTAAAGCCCTTGGAAGAATTGTAAAAGAAGGATCTATACTTGAGCATGTAGGTTAAACAGCACCATTAGGTTTCCCAAGACTCAAGCAATCCTCACCCAGCATGCTGCAAGATACAGTTCTTCCAATCTACAAGAGACTTAACAGATATCCTATGTTACACCTGTAATGGTCTATCTGTCTGAACTGCTCAGTCTCTGAATGTTTCATTCCCTGTCCTTCTTCTAATCATGAGCCCCATCAGTTCTCTCTCACCATTGCCAATTTATGGTCTGCCAAACACATCAATCATTTGCTTCATTTAATTCTGTCCTCCAAACTTCTCCACTCATTAATCTGTCCTTGCCCATAGTGAGGTCCAAGTGTGGACTATCCTCCTGCCTCCCCTGGCCACCTCCGTGTGCCTTCCATAAGGCCATTTTTTTTGTTTGCTTCCAATCCTGTATCATCCATCTTTTCTTAGCCATTTCCAGGTCTGTTCTCCAGGTCTGCCAAGTCGTGTTCTCATACAGTAAATTTGTTTCCCCAGGTATCCTCTAGCTTTTTCCTTTGTCAGTAGTGAACACATTGAGTGTATTTGTCCTCTTTCTGTGCTCGACTCATCTCTTGCTCCTCAGAGTAAGTCAGTTGATCATTTTACCAACAATGTAAGTGTGGCAGGAGAAAATGAGTTGGCAGGCAACAGCAGTGTGAGCTGGTAACCTACTGGTTGTCCCCAGCTGAGGGGAAATATTGCTAGTTTTTGTCTGACTTTCTAGTACATCTGGCTTCAGACAAATACTGTGTGGTTATAATGTTAAAAATTGATCTGAGGAGAGTAGGACCCAGAGCCCAGAAAATCTTGTCCTCAGACAAGTGCTTGAGTTTCCAGGACACAGAGTTTTCTTATGTGCTGTTTGGGCCCCAAGTGTCATCTTTTCCTCCTTGCAGCCTGGCACAATAGAGATGGAAGATGTTACTTGTCCATCTTCCTTTAATCTTTCTTGAACCATAACACTGAATAGTTTCTTATGGCTGAGGAGGTATCAGAGACCTAAAATAAAGTCACAAGACCTGGCAAGAGCTGGAATTGGGGGCCCTTAATTCCACATGAAGCAATTCCTGCCTAATACATCATTCCTTCTTTTTCTCCTCAGTCTTTTGAAGTCAAGTAGCTGCCATGCTTCATAGTGTAGTTCGTGCTGCCTGGATCTTCACCTGGCTCAGAGCACAGGGCTTCCTTCAACCAAGGCCTGGCCCTGAGTCCAAAAGTCCTTTCATCCTGATTCTGTATCTCTGTGGAGTTGATCTAAGTTCCCTACCTGAGAAAGTTCTTAACCATCCCCATCCCTCTGGAGAAATTTTCGAGCTGAAAAAAGAAACAGCTTAAGTAGCAATTCGAATGTGGCTTTTTTTATATCTCTTCAGTTTAGGGGGAATGATTCTGCATAAATTCCATTGCATGCTCTGGACTTCCCTCTCAGAGCCTCTGTGGGAGAGAAGAAATGGGGAGGCATGAAAACTGCACTTAAGTGTTCATCTTTGTTTTTCCCCATAACAATTAAGTCTGTTCTGCTCCTAAAAGTGGCATAAGAAAGAATTTGACCCATCTGTTAAAATAGGATCCACTTGCCAACAATGGTGACTTTTCACACTAATTTTGCTATAATGGTGGCTATAGAAGAAAAAGAACCATATATGACTGCGTGACCTAATATATCACACTTTGATGCTTCTAGTATTTTATGTGCTTGTTTGACCTCAGACACGACAGGATTTTCAATCAAACATGGGGTTTGGGGGTTTTTTGTTTGTTTGTTTGTTTTTCTAGCTCTTTTCTTTCTAGAAGTAACAGTAGAAAGGTAATGGAAGAAATTTTGTCATTGCAAGACACTTGCTGTGAGCATACATGTGTTGTGTTGCTTAAATTACTCATTTTAGTGTCCTGCAGTACATTCTAAAAAAAACCCCAAGGCTTAAGGAACTTCTTTCAAGTCTTCATTAAGACTTCCACACTCAAAATGAATTAGTGATACAAAGCACCAAAAAAACCCCCTAAACATAAAAGGTAAAGTGATCCTCCGAACCAATGTAGATGTAAGAACAAATTACCTGACTAGAGGAGGAGACTTACTGCATATGGTGCTGCCCTGGGCAAATATGGAAATCTTAACAAATTGCAACAGTGTTTGTAACTTGCTCTGGTTCCAAGAATGCAAATACTTTAGGATTTTACTAAGAACAGCTGGACAAAAGAGTTGTAAACTCATTTTGTTCCTTATAAAACTTTCCAAATTTACTAAACTTCGTCTAACTGCAATTCCTGCCACACCCAGCTTAATATGTGAAAGTCAAATGCTTTTTTTTCGCTCTGCTTTATCACCACTGGTAGTTGTGACTCAGATAAATTATTCTACAAGTTTATGTCTCAAATCCACCCTGGCTGTGTAAAGAATTTTATTAGTGATAAATGAATTTAAGGATATGGCTTGACTCTTTGAACCCATGCTTGAGTTTCTGTAGCTGACAAGACTAAAATCCTTTCTGTGTTAAAAACAGAAACAAAAATCCTTTCTGTGTTAAAAATCGAGCAGGAAAATTAAACAAATTATCTGTCGTCAGACAGGACTACAGACAATTCTAACTTAAATATTTGAATATAATAAAGCCAACTTCAGTCCCCAGATAAGCCCCTGAGGCAGCTAAGTATTTTTGGCTAATAGCCCTTCTGAATGTTTTTCAAAAGAAGAAAAAGCTGTTCTTGAGAACGTTGCACCCATAAGGTCTAAGGAAATTCAAAAAGTGTTACTGTTTCCCATATCAAGGTATGGTTATCAAGTTTGACTGTCCATGGCGTCAAAATGAAGCACTGAAGAAACTATTTCAAATAACTTTCAGACTGGGTGTGCTGTATGTGGATGAAAGCAAGGCACTCTTTTGAACTATCTCTGTTCTGTTATGCAAAGATAGGAACACTTCCTCTGGGTGAAATATGAGAGGAATGAGAGAATGGAAAGTATGGCAGAAGGAATTACAGGGTCCAAATATTCTTCATCTTGCATGGAGATTTGACAGTGAGAGTTAAATTTATCTCTGTTTGCTGAAGCGTATTTTGAAGTAACCCACAGCCTGTGTGTATTAGTGAACCTTGTATCAGAAAACAGCAATAGTAAGGAGAGGACCACCAAACAAATAATATATACCTAAATAATGATAATGACTAGATGGCAAGCAAAACCAAGAAGCAGTTCTCTTCTAAGGGGAAAATAGTACATTTTCCATAATTTTACAGCCATGGTGGAATGAAGAGTATTGCATCATTTGAGCTGTGTTCAACACATTACCCAAACCAGAAGTTCAATTTTCTAGTCCCTCAACGATGTGTAGGATAAGTGGTATTTCTCTTCCTTGAAGCATTATCTCAGCTGAAAAAGATCAAAACCATGCTTCATTCAAATGAACAGAGCTCTGTCCATAACAGTTCAACCCGAGAAGGACAAAGCTTTCAATCTTGAAAAGTACAAGTAAGGTGTAAGATACAAAGTTTAGCTCCTGGACATGTTTTGAGATATGGAGGTTTTTTCATCTTAAAATTTCTGGTGACAAATATTATGTATTATAACAGCCATAAATGGTTAAGAGAAAGGATGGGCATTTTCATGCCTTGCCATACTTAAACTTGATTGCAGAGTGGTGTTGTACAAGCTGTCAGTAGCTTGTGTAATTAAAGTGTATTTGCTTGTGTTTGCATGTACATTGCCAATGTGTGATTTCTCTTTTTTTTTTTTTTAATTTCAATTTCTCATATTATACCCATAATATGAACAACGATCCTGACTGTGAACAGTTTTTCAAATAAGAAATAAGTATCTCAAAATCTCTGCTAGGAGAAATTTGGAGTAAGGTGGTCTGAATGATTTCTTTATCCTCTCTCAGTATCACTCCTTTAATGTCATGTGTGACAGAGCCAATGTGCAAATATGCAATAGCCCGTTCACACTGGCAACATGGTTCACAACTGTATTTATGTAAAAACATGCATTTTGAATATTGTTTATTTAAATATTGCAGCCTGTTTTTCAGGAAAGTTTATTCTAAATCCACTAGAATAGATTTCTACTGTCATTAGGGTAAATTTCTTGTTCATTATCAGAGGTCACAGATATTTATATGTAAGGAAAAAAATGCCTATATGCTTGCAGTGGATCCCTGAATTTTTTGCTGATGGTTACCCTCCTTGGTAATTTTAGGACAACTCATAATGGGTACGTATTTGCTTCACTTGATAAATAACTTTAAGTGCGAGTACCATAATTCTTTTGTACCTCTTCCCATTGATTCATGCCAATGAAACAATTTCACTCCATGCAACTCACAGCAGTAGGCAGCACTTTAAAAGATGAAATTGGGTGAAACTGATCTTGATTTATGCCAAGGCATGCAGAATACTGCAAAGCAAATACATCCATTTTATTGTGATACTATTTGTAAGACTGCATAGTTCATAATCTGCTGTTGCTAAGGTGCCCTCAGTGCCCAGCATCACCCAACTCTGACTAATGAGACACAAGCTCTGTGCTAATCAGCAGAGATCAAAAGAGGCAGTGGCTGTAACCTTGCATTGATCCAGAGAGAGCCCAGCCTTAGGTGGAAGATATTATTCAGAATGTTTCTTTCTGACAACAGGAACCAAGTGTGAATCCTACAGCTTTTCTGCTCATCTGCTTATCATCATGGATAGAGACAGTCAGAAGGGAAATCTATATACTTTGGGAATAGCAAAATAATGCAAATTTCTTCTCACTGACCTCCATATGACTCTGCAATGCATTTCTAATCTCAGACTACACATGTCTTCTTATCCTGATGTCAGGAATAACCCATAATAAGACAACCACTAGATATTTCTTGCAGTTTAGTACAAGACAGTTCTGCCCTTTGCTGCTGAGATGATCAAGGGTGATTCTAAAGCTCTTTCTGTTTTTATTCTGACTATAATTTAGCATGTTGCTTGGAAGAATGGTTCAAACCCTCACACATCTCTGAGAAGGCAGGAAAATTTCAGCTAACCTCAGTTACTCATATTTTCATTGATTCTTGGCTGAGCTACAGTAATGAGAAGCATGAGAGACTAAATATTTAGAAAACACTAGGCAATATAAAATCATGCAGCTCATTTCCTGCTGGGACTGCCAAAAGCATGTTGACCCTACTCTTTGCATCTCATCAAGTTCAAGGCTTCTGTCTTAATATCCAGGGAGTTTAACGTCTTTGGTCCAGGATAAACAGAATTTTTCAAGCTCTGTAGATAATGTCTCTTTCTGGCCTGATGGAATGTGCTACAGTGAAACTTCTGCAAGAGACAAGATTTTCTAGGGGTGTGTGCTAAAGCTCTATGAAACCAATTCCCTGGGGACTTGACAACCAACGTTTAAGTGCACCTTCCTCTCTGAATACAGCACTCCTCTTTGCTGGACTCTTGTCTAGATTGATTGCACAACACAGAGGGGGTTTGTTTGTTTGTTTGCTTGTTTGTTTGTTTGTTTTAAAACTGTCTCTCAATGAGATAGTCAGATGTGACAGCTTCTGGTCAAACCCAACCAGAAGACAGAAACCTGCTTAGTATTGTGTGTAAGTCACCTGCAAGGATGGCATCACAAAGTGCCCGAAAGGAGAAATTGAGCATCAGTCTGAGCACTGTTTCTGAGTGGGAGGAGGAGGAGAGGAATGCGCGGCCAGTTCCAGATCTCCCATGAATTTCCCCCTTTTCTGGTACAGCTATTCTCTGGCAGGTAAGATGGATAGGTTGGACTAAAGCCATGTCTCCTTGTAGCCTTTCTTGTCTGCTTAAGATACAGCTGTTCCTTTGTCTCCTTGTGCTGCAGCGAATAGTCACGGGACTTGTCCCAGCCAAAGTCACTAAAAATAGTTTCTGTAGTGAGTGACCTTAATCTTTCCATGACAGTGATTTGCTGTATAGTTATATGGAGGTGAACAGATAGAAGCTCTGACGTGGGGGCTTTGCATTTCTCGAGTTTCCTTTGGGAAAAACTGAAATTTTGAAATCTCTAAGTCTGTTCTATCTCAATTATATTTCGGGGAAAAAAACCCACTAGAATTAGAGGTATTAGTGTCTTCATACTTAAAAGGTATGGATAACCTGTAAGTTCTTAAATATACCAGTTTTAAGATGAAGATACTGCCTTGTTACCGAATCTTAGCAACAAGAAGCGATAAGACAGAATACATGAAAATAAACATCTACATGAAGCCCTTTACAAGAAAGGAGATAGGCTAAAAATTGCTGCTCTGCTCCAGGTGGCTTTATTTCCATGTCAAAGAAAAGCATGGTCTAGAAACCTAAACATATTATGAAAGAAATGGTTGGTATCTAATACCACATCCCCTTTTCAGGATGAGCAGGTACAAAATAAGATATCCCAATTACCTCAAGGGAGATTCTTCCTTTTTCCCTTTTCTTTTCTTTGTGTTGCTACAAAACTTCCTACTCCAGTTTTGCTCTTTCAACACTTTCTGACAACAGACCATCCTTCACAAAGCAGTATGTCTGTTATTGTAGGTGGCACTGGAACATTTGCTGGAAATTCAGTTCCTGAGCCTGCTCCTCCCTCTAGTGGAACAGATACTCTTCTCATCAGTAATTCTGGAGAAAAATAATGGAAATACATAACCTTGACAATGCATTTTTCTTCTTTATGACTTCTTTCAATATCTCAGAAAACTGAATGCGTCAGAACTTCTCCCTTGGGCAGCCAAGATAACTTAAATGCTGCTCCACCTGGACCACCTGCTGGAGCCATTGCTGGAGTGCAGGAGTGAGGTGCCTGCTTTGCTCTGCTTTGTAGTTTTTCCTTGGTGCTAGGGAGTAGTCTGTGGAAGTAACAGCTAATTATGTGTCTGTCACAGAGATGTGACACCGTTCTCCAGGACTCTGCTTCTACTGCAGTAGTTTTTTAATTGGCTGGTACTAATCATCTAAAGTAGAATGGCTGTAGCTCAGAAGTAAAATGCCCATCTCAATCCTTTTCAGTGTGCTTCCAAATTAAAAAAAATCCAAACAAACCAAAAAACAATGAAACAAACAAAACAAAGAAAAACAAAATCCCCAAACAGCACTACAAGCTGTGCAATTGCTTATATAATGCTATGTGATTAAAAAAAAAAATAGGGCAGTAAATACAATATCCAATATTACATAACCCATCTTTCTATTGATGATATTTTTGTTCAAACATAGCATTTCTGCTTCTTTAACAATAAGCTACTGGTGAAGAATAGAGGAGATTTGCTATGAAAATGAAGATTACACACCCGATTTAGGTTCGTGGAGGGAATGTAACACGGATTAAAAGAAACAAAACAAAGTTGGGTGTTCAGTTGCATTATTACCTACCAGCAATTTTCAGTGGTTTTCATGAGAAGTGTTTGAATAATAGAGAAACCTTTTGAAGAGCTAGATCTGAGGACCTATTACTTGCCTGGCTCAGCAGTGGCTGGCAAACACTCATTTGGGACACCGAAGCCTCTTCCCACCACATTCATGACTCATATCCATCTACATCTTTCCTTAGACATTTAGGAGACTAAAGGCTATCACAGCTTTGAAGACTTGAAAATGTCTGTGTACATTAATCATTCAATGATACACTGTATTTAATTATGAGTGTATGGTTTTGAAATATCTTAGTGGCTTTTTCAGCTGATTACATTTCCAGTTACAATTTTTTATTACTTTACATAGCAGCAACACAGTAAATACACATGAGCATCATGGTTCCCACCTGTAACTAAAGTACCTAATTTTGTTTTCCCTGGATCAAGAGGAATATATTCACTCGAAATAGGTCATCAAGAAACACCAAGGCTCTAGATTCTCTAGACCAGAAAAAAATAGTACAAATGAGAATAAAATATTTGAATTTTCTTGAACTTCGTCTATGTATCTGAAGTCTATTGAGGGCTTCTGAAATACAAAATGTTAAGGCATGAATGCCCTAAGAACATGAAGATAATAAATAGGAAAGATACTGCACATTACTTTGTGAACGTTTCCTTAAGTGTATTTTTCTTAAAGTGGCATATGATTTATGGAGGCTGCCTGTGTGAATCGTACCTCCCACCAGTAGCTTCTCCACACAGAGAAAGAACAGCTTATTGCAGCTGTCAGTTAATGAAACGACTCCTGCAGTTCAAGTAGTTGCAGCTTTGGGCTGAAAACTGTGGTTCTGACATTTTTGGCAGTGTGTACTGATGTCCTGTGGCAGAGGGCTTTTCTTTTGCCATGATGTACAACAACTGCAGTGAGCAAACACCATGAAGACTGGAGAATCAGAAACCATTTTAGCATTAATCTGCTGTAATACTTTTTTGCTGAGCAGCACAAAGTCTGCCAAATTTTGTGCAGAACATATATTTGAGGTCAATGTATTTTCAGTGTGTATGATTACTTTCTTAAGATGTAAAGCTTAAAAAAAGAAGAAAAATAGTAAGGAGCTGAGATTGCCTTTACAGAGGGTAATCATATATCCATGTTGGAGCTTTGGCTGCCTGGGCACAGGAGGAAATATCTTCCATGTGATATTAGCACTTTGTTTGTAAGGCCTTTAGGTCAAGAGATGTATCATCTTGAAGGTATGCTGCACCTAGATTTTTTTTTTTTTTTTTTGGAATTAGCAAGTCCAAATATCATGCAAATGAATGGATAAAGCAGCTGGAAATCGTCTGATTCATTATTGTACTGTTTATGTCTGTGCATGTAACTCAAAAAAGATGTGATGGCAATTCCAGCATTTATACCTTATTTCTCTGAGTGTAAATGCACCCACAGACCTCTTATTACAGTCTAACTGGAGGGCTGGTGAATAATCTCAGCATGGTTGAGCAGCAAATGTTGGAGGATAATTGGATCTGCAGGCTAAGATAGTGTGAGCGTGGAAGGTCTGGTAGGGAAGATTGATAGGCAGTTATTTTATATCGTGTTCGAAATCCACTTTTTGTTTGTAATTTTATGTGGAAGATAAGTTGTCTTTAAAAGTTTAAAATTATAAGTTTTGATTCAAATGAAAGATTGAGGTTAATGTTCCCTAAATAATGCCTCTGTAGTCATAAGCTGGTGAGCAGAGCATGCTGAAGAGTTCATTCAATAAAGCTTATAAGCCTTTAATTAAATTGTGAAGCCATTTATACAATGCTTTAAAAGTGGATCTTTGAACGTAAATTTGAGACACTGAGTTGAGAATACTCAAGCATTATATGTCCTACAGAAACAGCGTACTTGCTTATAGGATACTTTTCCCTCTCAAGTGAGACTTCAGTGAATTATTGTTCATTAGAAGACAAAGAAAAAAGTACAGCTGAAGCACTCTGGGTAAATTCCAGCCTTTGTCATCTCTTTACAAAGCTTCTAGTGGTTGGTTGGGTTTTTTTAGCAAGCCTAATTTGGACAAGTACTGCTGCAGTAAGCCTTTAATAATATTATTATCCCTTTGTCTCCTGTCTGTCCATTTTGTCTCCTCTTGATAAGAAATATGTTCTTCCATTGTTTATCTTAGGACACTTAGCAGCTCACAGTAGGACATGTTTTGCTAGCTTCTTTGCAAAGTTATTCTACTTAATACACGTTTGATAAAGCCATAGTCGTTAAGATGAAACCTGTCTGAAAGGAGGTGACTCATTCACACTGATTCTCAAGCTGGGTTTCACAGTGGTGTTGGCCAACATAGGTGGGGTCTTGTACCTGAAATTGGGATGATTGTCCTCTTCTCACATGCTTCAAACAGGTAAAGACAAAACATGTGAGGAATTACGACAGCCAGTCTCTGTTCATAGCTAGTCTTGGAATCTACTATCTAGCTCAGCAGTTCAATTTGCTTGAGAGACTGAAGTCTCAAAGATATCTAAATTCCTACAGGTAGAAGAGGAGAAGACAGAGACCCCAGTTAAGGTCCACACAACCACAGTATTTATCTATTCTGAGTCTCACAGAGTGACAGAGCAGTGCGTGCTTCCTGGCTGGCTGATGAGGAACAAGCTGCTCCAGACCTGTCCCAGACCCCTTCCTGTTTTGTCCCTCAGCATGACTTAGGCATGTGCTGGTGGGAAACTGGGAAATGTGGAGCTGACCTGATGGTCTGCACCATTCTCCACTGTGTCTGGAAGGAAGGGGAATGAACTGTAACTAACATTGTTGTAAGAGAGCTGGAAAAGGGATTTAGGACCTGAATCTTTAGGAAGGGAACCTTCACAGCAGAAGCTGTTCATTGCAGGCATCCCCAGGGAAAACCCATGACATTTTTCCAGAAGAAGCTGAATGGCACAACTTTCAAAGGAGAAGGAAGGGGGGGCCGGGGGGGGGAGTAAAACAGAGAGAAAATCAGGTGTAGTTTCTATCAGTAGTAGCTCCTGAAAATGAGAGAACATCCCCTAGATTTACTGACATAAGTAAATCCATAAAGTGGCTGTTGCTCTGTCCCTCACAAAATGCAGCTACTAAATCTCTCCATTCAAACAGAAGTTATATGAGATAATTTTAGTTCTGGATTTGAAAAATTACATGAGACTGTATCAAATGCAAAGTATTTAGCCTTAACTACTGCAAGAAAAGAGAATTATTATGTCTTTACCTGTTATCGTACATAGCTAGTGTCTTGAATGAGTAGTGTAAATTACATAAAGGTGATTTTTTTTTTTTACTTTAATAGACCTATTTAATAGCTAGCTCTGAATCCTGCAGTGTAGCTTCAAACAAACGTCAAAAACTTTAAGCAGTCTAATGTAGAATACTCTATTTCTTTTTCTTGATATGAAACTTTTTATTTTACCAGTGTTCAAAAAAAAATTGATAAAGTTTGAGATGGAAGTATCTACTTTCATTTCTATAATTATGGTCTGTATATTTCAATTCTAACTTCTTATGACAGGAGATTTCAGTATTCTTACTTTCAAGCTTCAAAATGAAAAGCTCAAACTACTTCAAACTATAGAAATTCTTAATTGTGAATAAGATTTAGAGAATATGAGAGGGAAAGTGAGCTTCAGCCTAACTTTGAATTCCTGAAGCAGCAGCCTGGGATTCAGTGGTTGGTTTCAGTCTCACACATTACACACTAATTGGCAGACAGGACTTTCTCCTTTCTGGGAATTGAATTAACCTTTGGCTGGAGAACTGTTGAAAAATGTATAATCCATAACTCCACACTGTTGTACAGCACTGTCCTGGAAAATGCCTAAGTGAGTTTGATACTGTTGTTCAGTGTTTCACACATCTCTGCCACATTAGTAGTCAGGAGGCAATTTTAAAGGCCTGCAGTAAACTTACTTGAGTTCACAGAAAATTGGTTTTCCAGTTGGATGTTAATTACTATTTTGCTTTCAGGCTTGTTTAGCAGGGGCACCACCCTCACTGTCTACACTTGTAGTACTCACCAATATTCCTAGTATTCGGCAAAAGTAACATCTGCAGGGTTATGGTATCTTCAGTCTAACAAAAAGGTGATAGCTGTGGGTATTTTTTCCAGATTATTTTGTTGTATTGTGTTGTTTGGGTTTTTTTTCCTCCAAGAATAAGGGGTGATTAGACTGCACTAGAAAATAATCCTGTAGAACTGGTGTTTTAGAACCAAATTAAGCAAGAGTTTGGAGACAAATACATGCACATCGAACTTGCAGCTGGATGGTTCAGTTCACTTAAAAGCTAAACACATCAGTGTGGGAAAAATCTGCCAGGTGTGGGCAACCCCTTGACGAGCATCCTGCCCACCAGTCAGTATGGGTTAATTTGTCTTTTTTTTTTTCTGTATAGCACCTTTCATGTCTTGCCTGCACCCCTCCAAAACCATGGCAAGCAATGTTTACTGACTCAGCTTTCCATCCTCAAACCTGATCCAGATCTGTACATCCATGGCTTCAGTGAACGCAAGGACACCAGTTGCAGGTACACTCTTTGTCTGGAGGTCGAATTGAGCACTATTATGTGGAGTTGATGCCTTTGAGCATGATCAGAAGGAAAATAATTGCTGTTACAGATTTGGAAGAGGCTAAATTGTTAGGTTTTGCTCATTTATGGACAAATTTTGAGAGACCTTGGTGCCACCAAAGACATAATGACAGTGTCTGGCACTATGTTTGCTAAGAAATAAATTCCCATTCCTTGTGCAAAACAGTTATGTATAACAGTGTGCTGATTTCTGTTGATCTCTCCGGGAACAGAAGATCAGCAAGGATAAGCAGTTTTCATGAAAAGAGGGTGATAAATGCAACATAAGAAGCAATGGCCCTATTTATTTTGTTTTTTAGGCAGTGTGGTCTTTAGAACTGACTGCTGGACCTCACATAAATATTGTAGAAAAT
>VZRR01002314.1:208622-426987 GCA_013398015.1 Oreocharis arfaki
AAAAAAAAAAAAACAACAAAAAAACCAAAAAAACAGAAAAAAAACCAAGCCACAGGAACCTACATTAAAAATAACTTACATTAAAAATTAAATTATAAGGTATACCAATCAACACTGGACATAGATAATGAATGTATTAGAGCAAATCTATTTGCAAAAAAGAGAAAAAAATCAGAAGCACAGCTCTTTCTGTTCTTAGACAATTACTTTGAATATACTTATCTTTGGGAATGAAAAATTTTAAAAGCTAGCAGGCCATAAATGGAAAAATCAAATTGAATTCAAGTTTATAACTATTAAAATATATAATTGCTTTCACTGTGACAAAATGATTAACATTACTTGCAACAGCAAAAACGTATAATTTCTAACTTCTCAGTTGGAAGAAGTCACTCCCGTTATACGCAAGGTAACAGCTGCTAATCAGAATACTGGGGTTTACACGAGGGCTGTAGAAAGACATCATAGTTATTATAATTAGTGCTGAAAGAATAGAAAATAAATAAGTAATCCCATTATCTGTATTGACAGAAATGAAAAATCTTAGACTAAATTATTCCTGTTTTCCAAGTTTAAAATGAGTAAGTGTGGCAATCGATTACTTCTTTTGCATTCCCTCTGTTGTACCACCAGCCTTATTGATTGGTTTCAATTAATGTATGCCAACAAGTAAATTAACGTAGCACCTGAGGCATAATTCTCTGGTGGTTCGTGTACACTGACTTCTTAGCATTCTTGCTGTTTTAATTCCTACTGAGCATATTGCTGGGAGCTACAATATTTTTCAGTCTGGACACGGACATTACCCATGGCTCTAATGACAGGTCATTTACAGCAAACCCATGTTTCACTGCAGAGATGTCTCTTTAAGTGACATCTTATCAATGGCAATTCAATTAGTCAACCTTAAGACTTTGAGATACATCTCACACTGTGTCACACCACACTGGCTGTTTTGCATTTTAAATGTTAGCTTTTGTCATTGCTCTGCTTCTTTGGTATACATAAAAAATGCATTTTCAGCACAGTTCTTCGTTTAGAACTTCATGGCAAACATTCTCCCTGTTAAATGCAACTGCCTTCATTCCCAACAATGCTGTCAGCTGAAGAGATTGGTGGACTTGTACTGTGGACAGGAGCTTTTCAGAGCTGGTGCTCACCCTATCACTGTATCCCACATGTCATTGACTGCTGTAAACATCAAATGAGCCTGAGCATCTGAAATATCAGAGCATCCAGGTGTCTAAAATATTCTGCTACTGCAATATAAATGGGATGCACACATAAATACTATTGTGGAGTACACAGCCTGAACATAGAGGCAGAAACACAAGCTATTTGAAAGTAGCAGAGTAGTAGAGAATTTAAGGCCAGGTCCTGATTTTTCTAGGATACTTACTCGATGAAGACATCCTAATAAGATGTGGTCCTACTCTGCATCAGCCAGCTGAGGTCCTTAGGGACAAAGAGAGTTGCTTTCCATAAGAAGTGGTGCTGTGCTGAAGAAGGTGCCTTCTGGAGTGCCTACTGCAGCATAGTGCAATCACATTGCTCTTTTTTCAGTGTACAATCCTGTATGTACTGAAAACACACTGCTCAGGATGCACAAATGTAAACCAAAGGAGATGTGCTCCCAAGCTGTGTAATGTAAAACTCCGAGCAACATAGCACACTTAAAAATAGAACATTTTTCTGTTAGTAAGAGCTCTAGATTCTTGCTGGAAACTGTCTGTTGGGAAATGAGCAATATACCCAAGTTTAAAAAAAAAATTCCAAGTATTTGCTTGTTGTGACTGAGCAAAGGGTCTTCTAAATCAACACACAAATCTTGAATACCAGGAACTCTATATCAATTGTGTCTTCTAACTCTGATGTAGTGTGAGTGCGAATGACTAAATAATTAACCCTTTCTTCTTCTATTCCTATAAATGAGAACTTATGTTTGTTAGCATTTTCAGTAGTAATTGAATGTTTTGTGGGTCTGTACCTTCTTATTTCTCAATGAGTATTTTCACATGTGCATCCTCGAGTTTACTATTGTAGAATCACACTCAAAGCTATTTTTCCCATTGTTGCTCAGAAATAAAAGTCTTGTTATTTTCAAAGAGAAAATTATTGCCAAGGCAATCAACTGGTGCACTTGGCAAGACTGTAAACTAAATGTACACAGACAGTTTCCCTGATAAGCTGAGCTATTACAGAGCACCAACTTGTTTAACATGCAGCATTTGTTTTACAAGCATGTGCAACATCTAATTCAGCATTCAAAATTCCATGCTAATGAACAATTTCAACTAGTTTCAAATTACTGGATCGCTATTCTGAGATCAAATTTTAATGGAGGAAAAAATCGTATGATAAGGCTCATTAAAAGATTTTAAAATTTAATTAGACTGAAGTTTTAAAACAAGTACTGGGCAAATTAATCATGATAGAGCTATACTAGTTTGTAGTAAACAAAGAAAATTAACTCATACGGAAAACAGACAAATGATATCCACTAATTTATGCTAGAAATGTTTGGTTTGGGTTGTTTTTGGTTTTTTGTTTTTTTTTTAAGCTAGTAATACATATACATTTCCATGCATATGTGTGTGGGCTGAGATATGCATATGTATTTTCAGGGCACATCTTTGTTAGTGTGTTAGTTTGAATCAAGAGCATGCTTTTGAAGTGCATATTTTTCTTTCTTTCTTATTGAGCTTTGGTTCATGTCATGTGGAGCTTTTGCAGTGCCTCAACTTGATTCCTTTCAGATGAAACTAGGATTCAGATTTGGAAGATTTAGCACACTCCAGGAGTGTAACTAATGCACTCCAGCTGCAAATGGGCATTCAGTCCAGAGAGCCAGACTAGAGTTAATCTGAAATAAAAAGCCTTGAAAGGTGTGCATTATGGACACGTGTTGTCAGCATCAACTGTTTCTTTACAGGGTTGCCACTATGCATCTATAAACCATCTGCTAACCTAGAAATGGCCTTTGAGTTTTTGTATGTATTTTATTTATTTATTTATTTACTTATTTACTTGTTTTATTTTATCTCAGTTTTTGTTTTATTTATGATTCTCTGTGAAGGATTACACATTGCTCCTACACAACCATAGCAGGCAGTGCTATAGTGCAGCACAAAATAAGTATTTACATGCATTCAGTGAGATAGACAGTTATAACAGCTTCATTACTGTATAATATTAGATTGTTGCAAAACCTGCATGATCTGTATCCCTCAGCAGAAGCTCACTTCTGTGGTCTGAGCCATCTCTTGCTGCTGGTGTTGTCTTTTAGAACCTTATCCTAACACTTGAATAGGTTATCACTCAAGCTCCTGTACAATCCTGCTACGCTGGTGGGTGTAGTTGGAGTATGTATGTGGCGCTGTACCCCCTCTTACTGATCACTTCCTGCCCTCTCCATGGGGTCTCCCTCCTTCCCCTGCCCCTAGTCCTGGCCACTCCTCGAGTTCTCCCTATTGGTTCCTGTATCCCAACTCTGCCCATGTACCACCCCTGTGCCCTGAAACCATTTGCCCATGTGCTCTCCCCGCCCCCCTGGTACCCGGGTAAACTGAGGCTCCAGGCCATGTGACTCTCTCTCTCTCTGCTTCTCTCTGCCCCTGGGAGCAGCCTGCCAACAGCTCCTCTCCTCTGCCTTTGGGGGCCAGCCCGTGTGCTGGCCTCAGGCTTTGGGGAGGCAGCATGGAATAAAGACCTTTGCAGTGCCATGAGGAGAGCCTTCTCACCTCCTTTGCCATCACTGAAGTTGCAGGCTGGCAGCTGGAGCAGCGGTGCGGGGCGTCCCAGATGGACTGCAGGAGGGCAGAGAATCCCTGCCTTGTCCCAAGAAGCCCCCGCTGCGCTCCCAGGGCGAGCTGCAGCAGCTAAACAACACCTAGCACTGCAATATATGTATGAAATAACAGCCCTAAAATTCACCCATATGGAACTCAATCACTTGTTCCATGGTATGAATTCCAATATGAACAATATTTTCTATTATTACAGTGAAAAAAGGTTTCGGATTTATAAAGTAACTTATGAATGTGAGTTGCTGTCTGTAGTAACTGCTTTGCAGAGCCTTTCTGAGGTGGGGAAAAGTTTTTACATTTGCATTTAAAGTATTACAGCCCAACTGTACTTCTTCCATACCTCTCTAAAGCACTTGGTTTTGTTACCGCGCCGTTCAGCAACGCTTCACTTTTATGCATTTGATTAAAACTGAATCACTGGGGAGTATTAGCCCACATGACAAAATCATCACGTAATTTGGCAGAAGCATGGAACAGTTGACAGACCTTGCCTAGGGAGAGCCCGGGGACAGAGCTAGCAGAGGGAATAAATTCACCTTTGACCAGAAGCAAAAGCAATGCCTTTTGGATTGAGTATTAAAGTCTTGCTGTAAAACATTCCATCTGCTCCAACACCCAACCTTCAAATGCCTGCCACAGGAGCACTGAAATTTGAGCTTTTAAGAAATGTATAATAAATTATAATGTTGTTTATATCCTTAGAATGAAATTATTCAGCCTCTCTAGTATTCTGCAAGAAACATGATTGCATACTTAACTTGATCTGTGTAAAGGGTAACTTAGCAGGCCCCTGAAGTAGGAAAACTTATTTCTCATTACTTTGTCTGATTCTCTAACTAAAACTGTAGGAGTACATATTGGTCCAGTCTTAGATGTCCAGTTCAGGATAAGGTAATCATTTAAAATGGAAAGTGCACTATATGTTCCAAAAATAAGATTTTCTGAAAGACACTACTATTACCCAACTTTACTTTCTCAAGGTTTACAAATATATTTAACTTAAGTAACTTACATTTGTCATTCTGTCTCATTTTGTAATCAGTATTTTGGGGTAATAGAATAGTAAAATGTTATGACTTTCTATGTGGAATTTGTTATGGTTTATTTTCTGAGCCAATGTATAGATATAGTTTTTCAGGGTTTGGTTTTCCCTCGGTTTTCTTTTTCTGTTCCTGTTAATAGGGTAAATGAAAACCAGACTAGAAGGATGAAACATTGTTAAAAAGGAATATGGAGTAAACCAACAATGTATTGGCAGGCAGAATCAGCAGCCAGAGGCAGCCTAATGAGACTATTATGCAATAGGAGGAAAGAAATTTTTCCTGCTGTATTTTTTTTTAATTCTCCCTCTCTCTTGTCCCAATCATAGATCTTTGGATGGCATGAAACCGGTTTCCTTCATTACAGTTTTCTAGGATGTATTCTGTTTACAAACTTCAGTTTGTGACTTTGAATGGTTTAAATGGATCCATGAAAACTTCTGGCTCTGTCTTCTATTAAGATCGCTTAGAAAGGCAAACTTTGGTATGCCAGAATCATAAAGCCGTATATCTGGGGGTTTCTGCTGAATGAATTAACCTCAGAATAATCCCCATTTAATCTCTATCTAGTCATGACCTAAGTGGATACATCTCAGGAGAAGGGTGGTTTAAGAAACCAAGACTCAGAACTAGAGTATGTAGATTAAGGACATGTGTGTTGCATTTCATGTTTAATTTACTCAAGATGTTCAATGGTGGTAACACAAGATAAAAATACACTAGGTTTTGTCAGAGAAGTTTCTGGAAGTGGAAGTGCATATATGTCATCGTGTCTCCCAGTTACATATCACCAAGTTGCCTGTTCAGTGCTTATTGAGAAAAATAAGTTTTCCTAAAAAAATTGTTTCTGAAATCTGGTCATGATTTGCAAAAATCTTTTATGTCCATCCATCCATCCATCCATCCATCCATCCATCCATCCACCAACCTCAGAAACTTAATTTGGTAGAACTACAGAGCCACTACAAGATTAAGAAAACCCAACCACAAAAAAACCAACAAACCAACCCAACCCAGTTAAGGTAGAAAAGTTAATTTGGCTAAATATTTGTTGTTGTTTTTTTTTTTTTTTTTTAAATCCACCTGTGGCCATGTATATTACAGGAATGTTTCTATAGTATGTTTTGTTTTCTAAATGTTCAGCATTTCTGTCTTGCATCAGAAATTTAAGTATGTTTGCTTGTCTTTGTGACATTTACAAAGATTACAAAACTCTTCTTCTATGAAAGTAATCTAAACAAATAAGTTGCTCAGGAGCTGTAATAAACATGCAGTTAGCCCAATACACCTTCACATTGAATATTTGAAACAAATCAGAAAGTATTTTCATTTTAGACGGTAACTTCTGTCAGAAAAGTGGTTAAATGTCGGATAATACTCACTTTGTAAAAGGAAAAAAAAAATCACAAACTATATCAGAAGGTATTTAGAAATGGTTTGTTTGTACTAGAACATGAAGACCTCTGTTTATGTTCCTGAAAAAGAGGATTTTTCATCATCGTAAATAAGAAAACTTCCTAGTAAGTATGAAACTAAGATGAAGCTGGGGAAAAATTTGTTTAAAAATTCCTTCAAGTTCCTTCAACTTTGACTTTGCAGGGTTTTAACTAAATAGAAAATTTTTACCTTACCTGTAGTGCCTAGCCTTCTTTGTTTTGTTTTGAAAAAAAGTAATACATGAAAATATTTTTCCTTTTTTTTCCTCCCTCTTTTTTCCTTATTTTTCATATTCAGTTAAGCTGATAATTTGCCTAATAGATGAGAACATTTGAGACCATGAGGTATTCAGATTCTTCTGCTAACTTGGAAGTTTCATACAGCATTCTTTTTTTTTAAGATGTTGTTCTCTGAACCACAGCGTCTAGACAAAAAGAAAAACTTTCTTAATGGAACAAATATTCCCCAGGTAGGGAGTTTAATATATCAAAGATAGAAGAGACTAAATAATTATTGCTCTAAGCTGAATTCTGGTTAAGATTTAAAAACTAGTGATTAAAAAAGTATCAACAGGACCTACATTTCTTGCAATTTCAGTTTTGGGAAGGGGGATGAATCACAGTCTTGTCCTAGAGCACCATGTTGCAGGCTGGATAACCCACACCTCTATGACATCACATAGTGCAGATCCTGTTCTGGCTGGCATAAACCAGAAGTAATTCAAGAGCGAATCAGTTTTCTCTTAATTTGGGCTCCAAGTGACTGCAAGAACACAAACATTGTCAAAGACAATTTGATAGAAACACATTGGCAATTTCACAAATATCTTCAAAAGGGTAACAGGGGAGAGAGGCAGCAGTAAGGGAATAGGAAAAGGGAGAAAATACATTTCTAAATTAATATCCCTTTATATGTAGGAATTGTATATTTGTATAACAGTTACACAAAATAATGTTGTTTCTCCAGAAGAATTATTTTGATCTTTAGTGGTTATAATACGTAGAAAAATAATGAAACATTGGTTTTGTCATTTTAAAACTTTTTTTAAGATGATCTAGGTTCTTGCAGAGGAATCATCTATGAAAGAAGAAAAAAGCCTTGTTCTTGAGTCAATACAAATATCAATTATTGTTGACTGAGACAAGTGTTAGGAAATTTTCAAAGCAGATATAAAATTTGTCTATGAAATTAATTTATTTTCTATTCAGAATGTACTTGACCTGGGCAGTAAGTAGCAAGACTGTGATACTGGTCTTTATGATCGTGAATGAACTATGAATGAAATAAGAGTCTTCATTTTATAGCTAAATGAGGTGTTCTATACATTTGAAAACCTGAGAGCATCTGATAATGGCTTCTGATCCCGCTCTATATGTTTGGTAGATAGAACTAATTTTTCTTTACCATGCTTGTGTAACTGAAAACTGTTGTTGGTTAAATGAAGACAAAAGAAGGTCCTAGAACCATAGGTTTCAACACTTTTTCATCCTAAATCTCTACAGTAAGTGTCCTGTTCTTTCCAGGGAAAAATTCAGTGAGAAAACTTTTCAAGATTAGAAAAAAGATTTTAATATTCATAAAATGAAGCTATTTCACATTAGCAACATGAAGTTTCATCCACCTTGTATAATGGAGGTTACAAGTCCTCAAAGGGTTTGTAAGCAATGTGCGTGTTGATGTCATATTTCCTATTCAAGAGGTAAAATCCCATGATTCCTGTGACAGAACGTAAGTTGTACAGGTATCATGGGAATCATCCTCCCTACATAACCTCACACTATATGAAAAATAATTCAAAATCGAGACCCATCCTGTGTCCCATGAACTTTTCAGGGTTTTGCTAAATATAGGCAAAAGCTTTGTTTTCTACATGTGAAATATTGTTAGAGCCTATGGTCAGGAAAGACACATGAAATGTACTGGCTTTCAACTTCTGTGTACAGATTGGTTTGGTCTGCCTTTAGTCAGGTGCTGTCATGTCAGATGCTTTTTTTGTAAAGAAAACTTGGTGTTTTAAACTTGAAAGGTTCTGCAAAAAGCTTCAGTGTGATATTTCATTCATCTTTCTCAACACCAAGAAACAAAAAGTCCATACAACTTCCCTACCCCCCACCAAAATGATACTAGTATGGATAATAGTATCCCTTAAATCGGTTGTCCCCATCTCTAAGTCCTTATTGAAGCCAGTTGAAAGGCTTTGTTGTCTTAAGGCAGCATTTGTGTTTTAGTGACCCCTCTCCCAAGATTAAAGGTTGCCATCGTCATGGGGCTCCGATTAAGGAATAAACCTGCTGGGTCTTAGTTCAGCTGGTCAAAAATCCATTACTGAATATTTATGTGAAGACATTACTTTACATCCTTACTGTCATTCATAAAAAAATTAAGTTATGTGGGAAAGAGAGCAGCAGAGATGTCCTTTTTGGCTATGAAACTCTGGAATAGTTTTCTGTGAAGCGCCCTGACATTTTCTCTCCAGTACAGAATATTTACAGTGCTAATATAAATGTCTGAGGCACAAATAGTTCCTCCTGGGTGTGTAGAATCTAAACCAGCAGAACTCTTGGAGACAAGCCAAAGATCTGAACAGCCTATAGAAGTATTTTTTGTGAGCCATATAGCATTTGGATCTGCAGAGCATAAATAAAGATACGGTGAAACCAGTTTGAATGACAGTTTACCACATATTCAACTATAGTCATTGGAGCCAGCTAGTGCTGAAATGGCTAAGAGTTGATTTATGTTAAGTACAGAGTGTTACTGTAATTTTAGAGCAGGCTCTCCCGAATGCATGCAGCTTGTGTGTGCTTCTCAGACGTTGCCAGCAGGTTGGGCTCTTGGTTTCCCATTCTGATGGGATGGCCCCGACTTCAGACATTGCTTAATCAGCAATTGAATGATGAAGGTAAAAAATGAAGGTCTGTTTATATTTCTTATTGCTGCTGTTGAGGCGGCCATGAAATGTAAATGACGGTACCACGGTGAAAGGGCAAAAGCGTTTATTTGAAAAAGACAGCATCTTATATAGACTTTCAGAATGTTATAGTTCATGTTACAAATTCATTGGCTACTAAATTACTGCAATAAACTCATTGGCTATATCAGGTACAACATGCTACTATTGGTTACCTATAGTGTTAGAAAAATAGCAGGTGCAGATATGAGGCTGTTTTGTCCCCGCATCACTGTTTTTCTCCTTTTCTTGTTTAGATTTCTTGCCTCTGTTATTACTACATTGTCAAGGCTAGAAGCCACTTGTTTTACTTTTCACAGGCTTTTCTCAGGAATAGAAGTTAACCATGTCCAACTTAGGATTTGCGAAGCCTTTAGGGTAGCTGTTGGCTGCAACATCTAATTACGCTTTGCTGCTGGAAGTTTTCAACATACATATTCAAAGTTGATGTATTGGCTGAATTCCGGACTGAGGGAATGGTGGTTGTTCACAATGGGATCGAACACTTTCACTTTCTTATTTTGCTCTGGCTTTGTTGGATAGCATAGGAACAGGCACAACTGCTCTCAAAAGTTTGTGAAACAGCCTGTCTCCTGATAACATTCCTACTGTAGGGCTGGTATGGACTTTGTTCTATCGCTTATTGTAGGATGGAGTAGTCGAAGATCGTAGTGTGTTAAATTCTGCATGTTTGACACACCGTATATTTCATAGCTTCCTAGAGATCTGCTGCTCTTTCAAGCAAGTTCAGTTAAATATTTTGCTTTTCTTTCCATCCAAACATTTGAACTGTGGAATGCAGTAAACTCCTACATCTGCGCAGCCACAAATTTCAGTGAAGCATGAGTGTCAGGCTTGGAGAGAAAATGAGGAAGGTATGTTTCTCTATCTGCAAAGTGACTGTCCATAATTTCAGCTCTCTTAATTTTGTCTGGCACTTACCATGACAAAAGGGCCATCTCCAACTTGCTTTGAGACACTTCATAAAATCCACTGCAGCAACAGATGCAGTGTCAATATAAGATGTATGAATTTGTGGATGAAATGATATTTCAAATGACAGTGTCCTTTCTGCTTTGTTCTTGAATTTCCTTTATCCCTTACTGCCAGTGATCTGAATGTCGAAGAGTTGCCATTATGACTATTCCACTTGTCTCCAAAGTTTCTGGTTCATGTTAACTGAAAAAAAATCACTTTGAATTTAATCTCTGACTTTGTTAGGCTCATTGCATTTGTGGATTTAGGCTTTGACTCAGAAGCAGTTAACAAGTAAAAAATCTAAAGTACGTGCTGTGTCCATGAGGTCATCAAGGCTACAGGTATGTTGACCCTTGGCCTTAGCATGAAAATCGGGAGTTTCATAAACATGGGCCTTCTGCAGTTTATTTTGGTGAGATCACTCCTTAATTTCAGTGAAAGAAAATGGTAATTTTACGAGTCAGGGTCAGTCTTGCTAGAGTTATTTAGAAATGTGTGTCTACTGACCTCTATACTTCAGACATCATGGGTTTGAAGTATGATACGTCTTTTCCTTGATTTCATAAATAATTTAGATTAACAAAATCCAGATGGTTTAGATCTCCCAGTAGCTACAAGTTCAAGAAATTTGAAAGGAAGACTCTATACTTTTTCAGTTCTTTCTGCATTTTATTCAGAGCTTAACAGTTCAGGGGTTTTATTGTTTAGATTTTTTCTTAAGAAATCTGTTTTCTTTAAAACATCGGTTAGAGGCATATTTGGAAGAAATGAGTATGTGCTTAATGAATGTCTGAAGGAATACACAACATGAATGTGTAGTTTCTTCCTCTGCAAGATTTCCTGAGGAAACCTAATCTTCTGAACATCAATTTCAGTATTTTAAAGTATTTTAAGGATGTATGTTATCCTTTGAAAAGCAAAGAACATGTATGAATCATAAGGGGGTATTATTATGTATTAATTTCTGTAAGATGCATAGCAAATACTCTAGTTTTGCTCCCAAATTCAGGCACCTATCTTTCATATTTTTTGCTGAAAAATACTCTTTAGTGAGAAAGTGAATGTTCCGGTTGATTCATGCAAGATAATATATCGAAAAAATGTGTCAGATGTTCTTGTGAGTTACTCTTTTTATTTAGTTGGGGGATGCATAATAGATAAAGAACTGCTAGAGGCATTTTTATAAAAAACTATGCCAATACTTTTCCACAAGCTGTATTGTTTTTCTCAATGTTCTTAGTCAAAGAAATGTGACTTTACTGTGGATAAATATTATGCTTTGTTCAATTTTTATTGTTTATTTTAAGATTCACTGCTACCATTTTTGGTATTTTGATTGGAATAATAGCATCTGCCTAAAGCTCAAACACTTTGACAGCTCATCTGTGCTAAGTTATCATAAGTTTGCTGGAAGTGCCAGGAATCTGAAGCAGAATTAGATTAGCAGAAGCTGATTGCAACATCTGGGTTTTAAATTAGAGCTGAAAGTTGGGGGGTTTTGGCATGGTTTTTAACTATTCAGACTTTTTTA
The DNA here is from genome assembly GCA_013398015.1 of Oreocharis arfaki. Lineage (NCBI taxonomy): Eukaryota > Metazoa > Chordata > Aves > Passeriformes > Paramythiidae > Oreocharis > Oreocharis arfaki. The sequence continues at coordinate 220,365 of VZRR01002314.1, forward strand.
CTAGTTCTATCTAATGTGCAAAACGAGTGTTTCTCTAATGTAACTTCAAGACTTGATATGTAACGCTATTAAAATACTATTTCCATAAATAGCAAGAGTGTTATGGCAGAAAATCAGTCATGAATGTAGGTGTGGACATCTCTGGAATGCTGTGAACTCTATTTTCTCTCTGTGGCTTTATTTCTTAGGTCTTGTTTTAGGCAGGAGTCGGGATGGAGCAGCATTGCTTGCCACAGTGACTGATGAATGATTGCACAGCTCTAATGGGACAAATAGAAAGAAGAAATGAAAGGGTAGAGAGACATCCCCTCATGCCTAGTTAGAGCAGTACCCTGTACACTAATGTGATATTTTATGGTTATTTATCCCTTGGCACTATTTAACACCACCAATTTTGAAGATAAATGTAGTAAAAGCATTTTTATCCTGCTGCTATGAAAATGTGCTTTTAATAGATTTAGGTTTTCTCGGGTCATAAGAAAGAAATAGAAAGATTTTGCAGCTTTCTAAAGGACTGTATTATATGTGGAGTTTAAAATGTCATAAAGCAGCTTGAAACACTATAGGGAGTCTGTGCAGTAATTGGAAAAATGTTTCATACTAATGTTTGGATTGCATTAGTGTGAGCTGTTGGCATACATTTTGTGACAATAAACATGTCTTTGCTTAATTGTAATTATAGCTTACAAAAAGATTTAAAGAAAGAAACTGAGAAAGGTACTTTGGTGAGTATGGAGAATGACATTTTAATGCACTTAAGGCACAATGTAGCACTCCTAAAAACAAGCTCTGGCTTTCATGCACAGTAGATAGACCAGCTTTACATATTTATTCAGTAATATTTGGAAAGTTGGGAAGTTTTTTAGGATTTCTCTATTCTACCCCTTCTCTTCACAAATTAACAGCTGTCACGGTTGTCTGCCTGTATCTTTTCCTCCGATTAAATTCCTGTTAACAATACATGAGCAGATTCTAATCATTATTCAGTATCATACAGGGACCTGTACCAGATTTTCACTGGTGCTGTTGTCTACAGATCACCCCTCCCCCAGCAGGTTTAGCCAGCATAGTTAGAGATAGAAGAGCCAGAATCATTCACCTTTGAAAAGTCACTTGAGGAAAAAAATAAATCTGAGTATAGGATCTGTATCAGTATTTCATGCCTCCACAGTAGCCCATTTTGAATGCAAAGCTGGTCTTTTGTGTGCAGATTTTGGAGTTTTCAGTTTAGAACCACTGAAAGCTTAAATTCTGAATCTTAAACAATCCAGAAATCTAAAATTTATTTTCCTATCTTAACAACAAGGTAGGTCTGCATGACTGGGACAGATAATTTAAAGAGAAAAATAACAAGGTGGAAAATGTTTACAATAGGAGGAGTTCAGGCAGCATGTTTCTTTGCTTGGTTTGACTTTCTAAAGAAAATTTAAGACATAACTGCTGTTTTCACCACTGTAATTAATGACCTTAAAACGATGTTGAGCAGAACAACTGATATATAGCCCAAATCCCTGTGATTATAGTATCTGTTCTGTGTGCCAGTTTTCACAGAAAATGTGGTTCATGGCAACAACGTGATTGACTGGGCTTCAACTTGAGCTGCTTATCCAGAGCCCTCATGAGTTTATCCTTGATTTCTAGTGTGCCAAACAGCCACACCTTCATATAGGCACTTCTATTGTTAGTACTTCAAGAAACATCAAGCAGGATGGATAAGTAGCACGTGTTTTTACCCTATATTTGGATAGCTACAATTTAAATGTTGTGCTGGGCTTGCAGTTCCGCATCCTCCCCCTGCCTTTTCCTTTTTCATTTATAGATAAGATGATGCACAAATGCTGTGTTCAAAGTTTCTGCACAAACAAAGAGTTTGTTTGGACATGATCTGCTTGAACACATTCCCTGTAGTGGACCCTACGTTGTACAAAGGGTTATCAATGTGGAATCATTAGGACACGAAAAATAATGGTTTCATCCTATATATACAACTTTGATATCTACTGCTTATATATCTGAATGCAGTATCAGCCATATCAGCTTTCAGGAGTTTAAATAACAGCTGACATTCTTGATAATAGAATAAAATTTTCTAGATAAGAATCTAGAAATGTGAAAATATATTTTTAAGATGAGTTATAACACAAATAACATAGCACAAATAATGGCAAGTGATTTAGTGGTCAACATTAAATGGTTACCAAACAGAATGAAGACATAAGGTGCCTTATCAGTGTGAGTAACAGGTAACTCAATCAAGCACAGAGCACAGGCAGTTCATCACAAATATGGTATGATACGGCATATGTCTACAGATAAGCCAAACTAACTCTCTCAAGCAGCTTTAGAGGAGTGGATTTGCTCTGAAGCATTAAAATTGTTAGAATGAGACATGAAACTCTAGTGAAGACTTTTTGCACTGTTTTCTCTCAAGCAATTCTGAGTAAATGGTTTTCATAAATTAATTATTTTTCAAAGCTAAAACTGTAACTGTAGGAATTTAACCAGTTAATCACATGCTATGATAGATGAGAAAATTGACCACACTCCACTAGGTGAAAAGCTAAAAGCTTCTGCATTCCTGGTAACAATTTATGGTAGTTATGTTAAGCGCTTTAAAATGTTCTGGTTTTAATTCATTTTTTATGTGCATGGCATAAATACAGGGTTTTTTTGAAAAGATCTGGCCCTCAGTGAAATGTAATCAGTCTGACTGGGTGTTTATGGATCTTTGATTTACCTGTCCTTTGTCAAAGCTCTGGAGGTGGTAATGGAGAAGTGTCTTTGCCAGTAATTTAAGGTATTTTTCAGGGAAGAGCAGCAAAATTGGAGAAAGGAATTGTGTGCCTCGCCATCAGCTGTCTTCCAGCTTTTTCCTTGGTGGTCATGACACTGCATTTCCTTTTGCTGTAGCATGTTAAGGTTTTTGCTTAAAGAGGCACATTTTCATAATATGAAACGCTTCTAGTTCCAGCCTTCAGTGGAATTCCACACACCATGTTAAATCATTTTGGCAGCTGTATTCTCCAGAAAATACCCTGTGGGGGGCCAGGGAGATGCACAGAATGGTCAAATACAACATGAATCCTCATCTAAGTGAGGAGGAATCCTGGAGAAAAGATCAATGAAAGATATGGCTCCAGATGGGAAGTATATCTAGCAGAGAGCTGCTGTGGATACCAGGAGCCAATCCCCATGTGAGGACACACTGGGAGAGAGGCATTCTGGTAAGAAACTGACAAGTTCTGGAATAGCTTCTTCTTGTCCCACTTGCTGCACCAAAAAGCTCTTTGGTGTAGCCCCAGGACAGTATTGGTGTCTCTGCACTAGCAGGGATCTCTTACTCTCTTTCCAGCAGCTCTTCCACACTGCGCTGACCCCCATCTGAAAGAAACAGCACCCTGCAGGTGTGGTGCTCTTGTACACACCTGAAGCCCACCTTTAGTAACTTTAGAGAATTCACGACACTAGGAAATGAAGGTGAGAGCAGATGTAGTTAAGTGTGGTGCCATAAACCTCATCACAAACCATCACAACCTGCCTTGTGCTACAGCCTGGCATGTATTTTACACCTGTCTTGAGGCACGTTTTGACCAAAAGAAATGTTTTGGAATAACCATTTAATCCACCTGTGTGGATTTTACTCCACAGAAGGTGCCACCATTGAATTACCAATGCTGCCTTTAGAGATCTTGAGACAGTTGTTTATGGTTGGAAGGAATAATTTACTACCCAGTTAATCTTAATTTTTTCCTCACTGAACGTTCGTACTGCTTGAGATACGTGTATTTCACTTTTTGTGTCTCTAATACTTTATGGATTATATTAGACTGAATTTTCCAGCAATAAGTCAGATAATTCCACTTTGTAACTCTTCTCCCTCCAATTTCTTTTGTGAAACTGCTGTCAGAAGCTGAACTGAATTTATTTATCCTCTATAGGCCAAAGTGTGTTGGCTCTACAGCAAATAGCCACTGTCTGGCTGACTTTATTGAGCATCCACGTCAATTCATACTACAAAATATGCTTTTCATGTACTACAAAGTCTTTTTAAGGCATCTGAGACCAGAGTGTGGTCTCAGTACAACAGCAGTACTTGAGATAAACCCTTAAGAGATCTTCCTCCTGACATGAGGAAATAAACCGCTTGATACGTTCTGTCTGAAAGTCTCTTGAATCATTGGAAGTGAGTTCCCAGAAGGGATGAGAGAATCAAGTAGTAAGATCCTGCTAAAATATCTAAAATACTGCCCTCCCAACTAAATTCTTTGTAACAGTCACATTTACTTGGAAATTTATCACTTTATTTACCAACATAACAACCCCCAAAAAACCTGCTCCAATAAAATTAAAGGAACTGGTTTACCACTTCCAAGTCTACTTTGATTATTTATATCTAGAAAGCACTGCCTTGCTAAATTAATTGCCTCCAGGATTAATAGCTTGAATGTTTTTGTTAATATTCAGTAGAAATGAGACACCATTGGGGCATGCAGATAGTGTCTGGATAACAAAAGAAGTTTCTCTCCTTCCATAACCCAGGACATCAGTTTGGTCTCATCTGTTCATGCACCATATTTCTGTCACAAGACAAAATAGTTAAATGACTTTATTACCTGTATTAAAGGATGAATGAAAGTCTTCCATAGAAATATGGAGGAAGAACACTGTGTACTGACATTTTCCTGTGCCTCCAGCAAACAGACTGTACGGGTTTTAGCTACATAATCTTTCCTTGCCCGTGCTTATGTGAGGGTGTGAACAGACTGCACTTGGATATTTAGACCTCGCCTTTCCTGAAAACTTCATTCACAGTGATTATATGTTCTGCTTCACTGGCAGCTTGTGGTAGGGCAATTCATTAAGACTAATTGAATTCTGAGGGGAGGGAAAAATAACCTTTGGATGTGAGTGTGAATTGTTGAGAGATAGTGTAATGTACACGCTCATAGTTTTCAGTCTATAATAAAGAACATACTGATTTTTAAAACAAAGGTAATTTCACATTTGAAAGAGTAGAGTTAAAAATGAGTGTGGAATTAAAAATAGTGCCTTTCCTTCCTCATTAGCAATCATGATTGTTTAATCAATAGCAGTCAGGAGAAGTGACACAAAAGCCTGCATTGCTGCTGAAGCAGACAGGATATTGACATTTAAATGCTTTAAACATACTGTGCTTACACTTCTCGTTTTAATATTAAAAGCTGGTGGGGGAGCTTGTCTTGTCCTATTTTATCATTCATATTAATCTTGCATGTACAGCAAACTTCATGTTGTTCTTTTTTGTTATTTTCCGCAAGAAAGAGAATCACAAACCTATCAAATCATCCTTTTCTTGCAAGAGTTTGATTGAAACCTCTGTGAGATTTGGAGCTTTGGAGATATTTCCATTGATCTCAGCTGCTATGAGCATGGATAACAGCCAGAATAAAACAAAACAAACAAACTTCCAGGATTTCTTCATTCTAATAATTCACATCTGAAACTTTTCAGCAGCACTGTTGGTGAACCATTTGTCTGCACTGATTTTTTGAGGTGTTGGGAGAGTTAAACTCAGTAGGGCTAATGAGATCTGAGAATTATATAATGTATAATTATGAAGTATTTTCAAGGTAGTCAATTTACAATGTAATTTGGAAATTACCAGTGTTGTATTTTGAATTTTGTGAATTATTGAAACATTGAGGATGCATTTCTGTGGTGAAGTTAACAGGTTAGTTCTTTGTCCTTTCTTATTTTGTAAGAATTATGATTCTTTGACTAATTTTTATGCTGTATTAAGATTCTAGAAAGTTCAAATTGCCTTAGTGAAGGACATACTGACAAGAAATTACGTTCTAACTATTTAATCTCCCCTAAAGGCATTTGAAGAGGTACCATACATTCACTACAGGGAGCTTTTTGGGTTTGATGCTCTGGAACCATATGATTCATCGAGCATTTAGTCTATTTTTTGAAGATGTTGGGGATACTTTGGTCTTTGCTTTTAACATCAATTGCATAAGATCTGACTTTGACCAACTTGACAGAACCACTAAGAATTGAAAGTGCATTTCTTGTTAATTTCTATGAGTAAACAGAGTGGAAATACTTTTGCGTCCCTACTTGCCATACCCAACAGACCCCAGATTTTAGTTGGGCATTAAGAAATAGCAAAACAGAAGGAAAACAAAATTAAAGACTTCTAAGATTAGTTTTGCCTATCTTTTTTAGCGTTCTGTCTTTTAAACGTTTCTGTGTTACCACTGCCATCACTTTTAATTCTCCTGTGAGGGCAAATTCCATCATCCCCTCCTGGGAGACGAGCTGAGGGAGGAGGTCAGAGTCGTGTGCTCGGAGTCAATATGCCCAGTTAATCTGTTGCAAAGTCTGCAGAGAGGTATCAGTCCTCAGATTGCCAGTCACTCATCTTTTTTAGGGTGTGGGGTGTGAACAGGGCCAGCAGTAAGGAGCTGAAGTGTAGAAAAGAGGAGTGTTTTTTAACAACTTCAGCGCTTAACATCCAACTAGCTACAAAAGTGTCTAACATATTGGCGAGGCAAAATGATCTTTGCCCTGGGATAGTTGACTTAATTTGTTGCCAATTAACACAAGCTTTTAATGACCAATTTGGGTATTGTGGAGGAAAAACGAAGATGAACAACCAAGCCCTGAAGCCAACCCAAGCAACCAAGACCCTCCCCTCCCTGACCCAGCCAAAGCTGGAACCGGACCCCTTCCCTCCCCAGCCCTTCCCGTCTTCCTGGGGCTCAAGCCCACTTTCCCCCTCTGCCAGGGCAGCCCACGACACCTCACCCAACCAAGCAAGGAGAAAGAACAGCTTTGGAGCCTTCTGGAAACTTTGCTGTCAGGGACTCAAGTCCCTCAGCCAAATCCACAAGGTGGTCAAGCCTACCAAGGCATACAGGGCAAGGCAGTCACTGTGCACAGTTAATCACAGAAACCTCTGTGGCTGACAGCTAATATTCATGGACAAGTGCTTCTGCCAACATGTATTTTAAAAGAAAGATCTCTGTGTGAAACTGAAACCTAATGTTTCATCTAACTTGTTTGCAGTGCAGAAAAAAAAAAAAAAAGAGATTTTTACCTATTAAAATGATGGATTGCGTCTCCTTAAAGGATGATTATAATTAGTTGAATAAACATCTAGAAAGTAATGATCTGTAAAGATACTACTATCCCACTTTCACACACAGTAATGAACGTAATAGAAATCATTGGTGTGCTGATTTACCAACCAAAATGATGGTTGTACATGACATCCTTACTGATACAAAATGCAATAAACCTCTTATGGTTTGAAGATGCTTCTTTGTAAGTTTGTGACAAATTAGCCCAACTCATAATGAATTAAAAATTCGCTATTTTTAAGTTTTAAGTCTTTCAGTATGTGAAGAGATCCTACAAGAGAGCTGGAGAGTGAGTGCCGTTTTTACGAGGGCATATAGTGATAAGACATAGGGCAATGGCTTCAGACTTAAAGAGGGTAGCTTTCGATTAAATACTAGAAACAAATTCCTCATCGTGAGTTTGGTGAGGCACTGGAAGGGGTTGCCCAGGGAAGTTGTGGATGCCCCATCCCTGAAGGTGCTCAGGGCCAGGTTGCTGGGGCCTTGAGTATCCTGGTCTAGTCAAAGGTGCCCCTCCTCATGGCAGGGGGGTTGAGGAACACATTTGGTGTTGAGGAACATATTCAGTGCAGGGAGCTCAGGGTGCAGCTGCAGGTGGAGCTGCAGGTTCACCTCTGGGTGGGAGCCCAAGACAAGAGGCCCTGAACTGCCACCCTTTGCACAACAAAGGGCACAGGGACCTGTGGCACAGCCAGGTGAGGGGCACTGAGAGGCACAGCAGGAGCCCATGGCTTGGGAGGAGCAGCGAGACTTCGGCACCCTTGGACTGTGAGGGGATAAAAGCCCAGGAGGTCCTTTGAGTGGAGTGTATCCTCAGAGGTACCAGCTCTGGAGACATATGAGATTCTGCTTTAGGAAACCTGGATTGAGCTGGTGAGGAAACCTGGTCTGACTGTGAGTGGGTGTGCAGGGAGTCAGGCAGAAACTGCTGGGTCACTGCAGCCACCTCTGGGAAGGGGCCTTGGTCCCAGCAGTGACAGTCTGTGACATTGGGAGTGTGGCTGCCAGAGTCTTGTGAATGGTTACACTGGGAAGTTTCCTTAACTGGGGGTTGGAACTAGATGATCCTCAAGGTCCCTTCCAATACAAACCATTCTATCATTCTATGAAATTTTCTCATCATAGTGTGATTGAGAAGCAATGTTTATCTTTAATAGAAATAATCAAAATTTTTTGTAAGGGTACTGTTCCTGGATTTAAGGCTAACAATAAGAGAGAATGATTCAGACTTACTTTCTGTAGGCCTGTGGGGTTTGATTTTTGTGGTGTAGTTGCTGGTGCAATAATCAGTAGTGTATCCCTCCATATGGTACATGGATTATCTGTATACCATGATGGCTGTGACACTGTATTAAGTACGAATGTAAAAACTATTTACACTTTACTGTGAATAAATAGGTGTACTTTGTTACAAGATCTGACTGTTAGGTAAGTAAGACAAGTTTTACTTCTTCCTCTAATTCTTACCTGGTAGAGGACATTTTCTTGTGTGTTTGACAGATTGTTTGTTCAGCAGAGTTATTCAGACATTAGAAATTATACTGCTCAGAATTTACTATCCCTGCATCTCAAAAGAGTTTATAAATTCACACATGACATATGATATGTTTTTATGCCTGAGGGAGGAATACATAAAACGGTATTGTATAAGAAATGACAAGATAGAAAGGGAATGAAGAGCAGACAAATGGGTTTCAAGAAAAGATCTGATTCTGGCATGAATATAGCTACTCCTCCTGTTTCAAATCAGCAATCTAAAAAGTCTAAAAAGGTATTTTTCACCAATTGAGCCAAACTAGATTTAAACATGGTTTAGTTGAATGACTGAGGTGTCAGGTTTTGAACAGTTATAGCTTGTGACTGTCAATTTACCAAGGCAAAGTAAATCAAGATGACCTTCATGTGAATGAAATTAAGAATATCAGCTAGAGGCTTGTGTCGTTTAACACTGTGATTGCAGATAAGCAGATTAAATTTCTGTAGATCTGACCATTTCTGGTTTGGATCTGTGCAGGACTGGCAGCATATCATAAAGAAAAAAAAAAGCTAATTGTTAATTTGGAGTTTACTTTTAAACCATCCAAAAGCCACTTGATCGGATTAGTGTTCATGTGGTATCAGGAGTGACAATCCAAGCTGTGGCTGGGTGAGAGACAAATGCCAGTGGCAATACAAACTAAAGAGTTCCCACCTACCTTCCCACACAAGCACAGCCATTGCTCAGGCTGCTGTGTTATAGGCTTTGAGGATAATAAACTTCTACAAGAAGTGCCTTTCCTAAATGTTTTTTTTTTTTACAAATGGGAAATTCTTTTTAGATATCTAGAGGTAATCAATATCAGTAAGTAATCCCAACTTTGGTCATTCTTAAAACCTAATGTTTTTTAATGCTGTACCTATCTATGCCTTTCTCCTGTAGTCCAGTTCTTATCTCTTCTGGGCCAAGAGGCCACCCAGCTCTGGGATCAATTAGGGTCTTCTCTGAAACACATCCATGTACCTCCAGCATAGCACAGGGTGGTCCTGTGGGAAAGGACTGTACTCCAAAGGGGGAGTTTTCTAGCCCCTGGTTAACCCACTTCTCCTTCAGCATCCAAGTGGACCCTGCCATTGCATTGTGGCTTCCTTTTGAATTATCTGTTTAAATTTTAAACTGCTTTCTAGAGTGTTCCCCCTGGGTGTTGTAGAGAAAACTTTAATCTCATGTCTGTGCTGAGAGGCATGAAGGAGGTCCCGTGGTAGTTCTTTCTGACAGGGAAATAAATGCTGCCTCACAAAACAAGTTTGAATTTTACTCCCCAAGTCTCCAGGCAGTTCTTTCACAGCTTAGCTAACAGGCACGGACAACACTTTGAGAAAAACCAACTTAAAACAAGCCAACAGAAAATATGAAAAAAAGCTTAATAGCAACTGGAATTTTGTTGCTGGCAACAAACTTTTCAGAATCTTAATTTTAAATCTGCCTAATTTTCAGACACTGTTTTGGATTTCCAGATTGGAATACATTCACAAAATAATTTAAAACCTTCTCAGTGAAAACTTACTAGGATGCCCTGGCTCTCGTGGCTTTCAATCAATAACCTCTCCTCTAATAACGTAGTATCCTGTTGACAAGAAAAATAGTGGAAATGTCTTTCTGTAAATCAGTCAAAAAGGATAAGCCAAGAGAAGGAGTAGAAACAATTCTCCAGATCAATAGCTGCTGTTGTTTATGTCACCTCCACTGTGCGGCAGGAAGTGTGGTTGAAACTGAAATAGTTATTGATGTATTTTCAAATTTCAAACGTTCACTTACTTGAAGATACTTAATGAGAGTTTTTAAAGCACCTGATTGCTGGTCCTGGCTTTAATGACCTTCTTTGGAAGTGAAATTGATCTTGGAATTTTTTTTTTCCACTACATATAGCATGTGTATATCCACAGACTGACTCTTCCGAGGGAACTGACGTGACTTGCATGAGGTAGGGCAGGAAAGCCATGGGTGCAGTGGTTTCTAGAGCTGCAAATAAGTGCCATGAGCACCAGTTAACCCTTCCTCTCTTCAGAGGGAAGAGCTCTGTCACTATGAAGCAGCTGAGTACAGGCAGTGTTGTGCTGACTCTAAAACTCAGCAGAGCAGGGGCAGAGACGAGCAGTGAGGGTGAAAGAATCTTTTGTTATTGTAGTTTCTCTGGTTTAGCTACCTGGGCTGGATTCTTTTTGAGCCTTATCTGTGATCTGTGCTGCTCTCGCACGCCACTGTGCGCCCCTCTAACAGCTTTTGAGTGGTAAAATATTTAAACTACTTACTAGCCAGGGTGGGGTGGAGGGGAAGAAAATAAAATTGGAAGATATGGAAGACTAACTGGAGGTCTTTTCTGGAGAGTAAGAACTTTTTCTCATCTAAAGTAAGCAGACAAAATTCTTCCATGGAGCTACATGGCTAACAGGAATTGATGTTTCTTTGATGTTTGCTGCCTCTCCTCACTCACTGGGGCAGTTTGGAGAGGAAGTTAACTAGGGGAGGTAGGAAAATAGAGTTAGAGTATAGTGGTTACAGAAAGGTGACCTGCAAATCAATTAGAAGATACACGCTTAGTGCCCCCGGTAATGGCCAAGCTTTCAGCGCATTATTATCCAGCCTCACCTGGATCACTGCCCTCTATTTGTGGGCTGACATCACATCAGCTCTGCTGGACCATGAAGCAAGCTAATGGGTGTCTTCCACTGAACTGCAAAGTTTTGTAAAGCATTCACTTTTAAGCACATTAAATATATCTAAGGAGCTTTTTGGACAGAACTGTGCTTCATAGGAAATAAAAAGAAAATAAAATCAGATTTTTTTCTTCTTTTTTTCCCCCATCTTGATGGTTCTAAATACGTGCCCTCTCATTTTTGTGGCCTGCTTGACAAGGAGATTAGTAGGAACCTTAATTTAGTCACACAAGTGACAGTCAGGAAGTTCTCTTCTTTGGAACTTGTGTGATATTGGGCTCCCTTAGAAAGGAGAGGGGAGAGAGCTTTGTGGGAAGAGGGTAAGGCTTTTCAGCCTTTCCAGGATCGAATTAAACTATTCAGAGTGAGCCTGAGAATCTGCTGGGACAGGTACATATGAAAATGCATTTCCAAGGAAGTGGAATTATGCAGAGGAAAGCAGTCAGATGAGCTCAGGAACAGGATTTTGAAGTAAAGAGGGAGGTAATAGGCTGTTAACTCCAGAGGTGAGAAAACCGAGAGTCATCCCATCAGTCTTTGCATATGCAGACAGATGCAAATAAATTCTTCTCCATGACAACATGGAACACTTCTCTACATGTCTGGTAACTTTTTGCAATGACAGAGATGGTAAAACTCTGAAATAGGTTAGTTGGGAAAACTGGGGGTTTTCCAAGCCTCAAGAATAGCTTAGGAAGACATCTGTTGGGAATGCCATGAGGTATGTTAGGGGGAAATTACATAGGAAGAAATTTCTTTAGGAAAAAATTATTTACTGTGAGGGTGGTGAGGCACTGGAAGAGGTTACTCAGAGTTTGGATGACCCATCCTTGGATATGTTCAAGGCCAGGCTGGATGGGGCCCTGAGCAACCAGGTCTAGTGGAAGGTGTCCCTGCCCAGGGAAGGGGCGTTGGAACAAGATGATCTTTTAGGTATCTTCCAACACAAACCATTCTGTGATTCTATATTTGCTGCAGCCTTCAATCAGAGGGCTACACTGAATCATTTCTTGTCTTGTTCTCTGCTTTTTTTGTGTGTGACTGTGAAGGCTAAAGGAAGGTCAGAGTGGAGTGAGTGTGAAAAAGATTTGGGAAGAAGTGCATCAGAGACAAGTGATAGCCTTATATCTGAAAATGCCAAATTTGATACAGGTACCACAGAGAACAAAGAAAGGATAAGTTCACAAATATGTCTGTAGTGACTGTAAAATGTCTGGACCTAACCCTAAAACCAGTCTCTTCAAAGTGTAGCTAAATTTGTTCACATGCAAGCATAATCGACTCTAGATGGCAAAGAATCATAGAACTATGTTAAATCATAGAAACAAAAGTTCTGAGATGTGACTCAAATTATTTTTTTCTTAAATGTGTAGAGTCTTCATGTTCCTTTTTGCTGTTGCAAGATGAAATGTTGTATTGTTCTCGATATCTCTAGAACAGTGCATCTACCAGGCATAATTTTTGTTTTAAAGATGGAGTTCAAAATTTTACTCACAATTTTCCTGTAACTTTTCCGTAGTCAAAAATAGTAGTCTTCTGGTTACTTCAGGTAGTTGAAGTAGAAATGAAATGAAGTAGAAATGAAATCCAACACTGAAGCATGACCAAGTGTGAGCTTGAACTTCTTCCTCTTTCTCCATTTCAATCTCAAATTTGCAATCCACAAACTGCAATCATGTGCAATACAGAATCCTTTTCAGCATAAAGTAGCAGTATTTGGAAGTCTAAAACAAATGATTACTTAAAATTCCAGCTTCCCATCTCGGGGGTAGGTCCATTAAATCATTGCAACTGGAAACATTTGATATATTAAAATACTAAATTTCGGCAATCCATGGCCTACCTATGGATAGGTGCCTGTATAAAAAAGCAAATGGAGAAATTCTGCCTGAGATTCCTGAGACAACCTAGTGCAGGAATCCATATGGCCTTATTACTAATCCTTATCATATATCTGCTTATACATTAATAGAAAAAAGTGAACTGTATTGGAATTTGCTGTGCCTCAAGCAAAGATTACTTCCACCTTCTTTGAAGGTGAATTGTCTGTCTCTGTAATCCATCAGAATAGGATGTGCTGTGCATCTGAATTATGAGCAAATGCACTGTCAGAATTGAAGTCTTTCTTTCTTTTAACCTTAATGCTGTTAAGAACTCTAATTTCAGACTATGTTGGGCATTTGCATCCTTATACAAATAATAGCCATACTTTTAAAAAATATGTGCTAGTCCAATAAACACTGATGAGGTGGGCATAGGCAATAGCATCAGCACTTTATGGAGAAGCAATAAATTATTCAGTATTGAAAAATGTTATTATTAATTTGGGATTTTCAATTTGGTAGCAAAGTTATATTGAAACCCCACTGTATGGATATTGAGGTGAAGAAATGCCTATTATATGTCCTTAAATAGCAATTTGTTACATTTACATGCTCAGGGAATGATGCTTTTGTACAATTTCTGAGTTCCATACATAAAATATGAAACTATTACGAAGATATAGTGGCCAGCTTTACAGAGCTGAATTGCCTTATAATTTTGAAATACAACAAAATGACCCTGGGCATGCTATAAAATTCTTAATTTAGGAAAAATGTCTATGTGAAAGTGATTTGATAGCAAATGGCATTATTTTCCTCCTTATTTCTATAGCCAAATTGTTAGGAGATGGATTTTGTTTTCATTCTTAGCACAAAGTGTTTAAAAAAAAAAAAAATCTCTTGTCAGCTGAAACCTTGTCTGCATATCCCAGCCTAAAGCAAGATTTTTACAGTCAAGTTTTAAATCCCTTGATGTATCTGTGTTTGTAATGGAAATGCTAACATAACCTTAGCCATTACAGGGCAAACAATATTGCAATAATAAATAATGAGCAAAGTGGTTTAATAATTTGAAGCAAATCATGTCCTGGGCCTGGCAAGCTTTTATGACTAAATTATATGGGCAGGAACCTATCAACAGACATGCTGCATAAATACCATAAATAGATGAACTAAGGATGTGTGCTCATGAAGCTGAAACCACAGCTTTCATGATCTAGAAGATAAAATGCTGCAAGAGACTGTAAGAAATAGTGCGGAAGCTTTGGGCAAATCAAAAACCTGAGCAAATGATCAATGTGTCAGTTTTTAATCAACAGCTATTATCTCTAGTGCTAATGAGCTGTACAGTGCCTCACTGAATCTGCTGGGTTCTGAGTATGAATGTACTGGTTAATGATCCATTTTGTGGCCTGTTGGTAAAACTTCTTTCCTTCTAACTGCAAAATGTAGATTCCTTTTTTCTTCTTTTTCTTTTCAGTACCTTGCAGAAACTGACTGAAGGTTTTCATCTTTGTGGCTTAAGGAGCAATGGGACTCCTGGCACAGTTTGGATCTGGCTCAGCTAGGCAAGAACTTTCTTTTTGACAGTCACTCCTACTCACTGTGTGCTTCTAAAATGATGCAACACCTCCCAAAGGAGGAAAGGGCTGATTAATTTACTCCTGCCTCATCTCTGGTACTGAGAGCAACGCTCTGGAGTTACAGCTTGAAGGACATCAGTTTTCCTTCAAACAGTGAAGTGCTTGATCCTCAGTTACCTCTTTTCTTTGGCAAAGTGGGATGAAGGCAATGACCACGGGCATGCCTGGAGTTACTTGTGATTCAGAGTGTCTCATGGATGGGAGTTAAAGAGCAGGCAGGGTGGGAAACTGCCCCTGCTTGGTGCACTGTTGATACAACACCTTCTGCCCAGAGGAGAGGAGAGGATAAAAAGAGCCATGAACCCATTGCAACAGCCCCATCTTAGGAAGGGCCTCTGCTTAGGCAGTTTTCCTTAAGTAATTGTTAAATAGGCAGAAAAAAGACTCTTTATGTGGTAGTCCAGTACTAGGGACACTATATGTAAATAAAAACTCTGTGTTTCATTACAGTGGCTGTGCAGCAGAGGCCGCAAGAAGTGGTGATAAGGCTGAGATTTCGGAAAGATTGTACTGCTTTTAGGTTTGTCCCAAAGAGCAAATACTGAGAAAAAGCAGTATTTTAGTAGGTGGAGGTTTAAGCAGTCAAAAACTGAGTTTATTTTCCTCTGTGAGGGATTTGGTTCTAAGGGCTTGTGTCACAGCTGGCATTCACAAATGTCCTGGTAGTGCAGAGCAGATCTTTCCAAATTCCTGGCATGATTTTCTTCTACTTGTGACACACAGGCACAAGCAAGTCATTATGCCATTGTTAATGCATTCATTTTGTAGCTCTCTGACGCTTCTGCAGATCATACCAATGGCAAAAGGATTGTGAGGCTGCTGTGCAGTCAGAACTGAGGATGGCAAGAGAATTATCCAGATCTCTAAAGCCAGGGGTGGGGCTAAGGGCTTAGAATACCTGAAGTCCTTTTGTGAAGCACCTTTCATCTAGGAGTCTTGCACCCAGAGAGATCATTCGATGTGTCCCTCAATCTATGGATTTATCTATTGCTTCAATAACATCTGTCTCCACTTGCAGCCCTTCAAGTAACAAGGCTCTGTTTTGGTTCAGACACTGACACAGGAAATGCTGGCTGGTGATCATCTCAGTACATGTCATTTTCTGGCCAAATTAGTTCTTAGAGATTCTAGTTTACTCATTTGTGACAAAAAGAGGCTGTGTTTCCTCAATGCATACTAGGAATAATATTTTTTTTATTGTTATAATCCTTAATTATTATTCATAATGGATATTACAATTAATCATCATCATACTTTACATGTTCTTTGAGAGATTGCCCTTTGTCTGCTTTCAAGGCAGCCAAATTAGGGCACTCTGATTTGATACCATTTCATATTCCTCTCTTAACTCATCTACTTATGGAAAAGCATGGCAGATGTTCTTTAAACTCTAGGGAAGGCTCTGTGAGCCTCTACCAGGAAATTTGTGCTCACACCCTGTCACTTGGAAGGAAAGGGGCTTTTTTGCTGTCCCAAAGACAGCACACACAATGCTAAGAGTTCTTGATATGAAGAAATATAGGGAAATAAGGACTAAAAGGAATTAAGACTTTCACAAAATTCCAGGTCTTGATTTTGGGGGAGGGTGGGTATGTACAATGGAATGCTAAAATTTACATGTATTTTTCAAACTTGTTACTCAGATTTAGGCACAGTAAAGGCACAAAATTATCCTCTATCAAAATTCTGTACTTTACACTGTGTATTAACACTGTGGATTCAACTAAAATTTTCTGTCATTATAGTTTAATGAGCTTAAATGGTTTGAGATCCTGTTAAATTAGAACATGTTTTCTCTCCTGTCTCAAGTCTAGGAAGTTTAAATCTGTTAAGCCATATATGTCATATATTAGAAGGAAAGCAAGGAAGAAGGAAGCCCCACCTGCAAGATGATTTCAGTGACAGACCTTTGGTTTTACAATTCACTGACAAATTTGAAGACATGCACTGCTTAGGCCACACTGAGGGACTGCATTCTACGTTTATGGTTCTTTGTTACTAACTGGTTGCTGTTTCTGGTACCCATCATCATTTTGTATTCAAGTGTTTGACAGATTCTTTTATTATTTCTCTTTTGTTAAGTTTTCATGTGGTTTAGAGCACGATTAATTTTGTTCTGTGCTGGAATATTACCTAAGGTCCTGTTTATTTGTTGGAGATAACTTGTTCTGTGCTTTTCGGTGATGAATTCAGCAAAACTGATTTTTACCAGGGTCTTTTGCAGGAGCTGGCAATCAGATTGCAATTCCTCCACCCCTAAACCTTCCAGAAGCTCATTTCCTCCAAACTATTTTCAGTAAATGAGACTGTATTGCACAGTATAGAAAAAGTGTGCTGCAGTTAACATTTTTCAGAGAGAGAAGGAAAGTGATGAGGTTGTTCTAGGAGAGAAGGAAGATGGAAAACAAATGCAGAGTTATCAAATTATCTTTTTTTTTTCTTTTCCCCAAATATGAAAGTCATTCTTCAAGGCTTCTCTAAGAGAAGATTTGAATAGAAAAAAAATCCCTGTCCAAGCTTGCACATAAAGATACTACGTATATGAAGCACTTGATGTTAAGGATTCTGAAAAATCCTTCTTATGTCTTTTTCTGATGCAGGACAGATGTTTACACACCTCTATAAAGTTCAGTTCCTTGTGAAACAGACACTAACAATTCTCCTACATGAATTAATGAAAATTAATGTTGAATATTTTATCAATTATTGCATATATTATTTTTGAATTGCATACATTATTTTAGAATGTTGGATTTTTAAAATCTTCTGTCTCTGAATAATACAACAACAACAAGACAGAAAAGAAAAATTATTCTGTTGTAGTGGCAGAAATCTGCCTGTTAGCTGAATTTGACACTTTGAAATGCTGTAATTTCGACAGAAGAACAAAGGCATTGGAAATGAGGTGATATTTCCCTGTTCAGACAGTTTCAAGTTAAAGCTTGGGAAGGGGAAGGTTGTTTGAGAGATATACCTCACAGAAACAAGCCATAAGAACCATATTGACACCAAGACGTTCAACTCTCCTCCTGTATCATTGTGCCTGTGCAACACGTACCATTTAAAGTGGCAGGATAAGTTTATGTGCTGCGTAAAACACAGTAATATGTCTTTTGCAAACTCTCAGAACAGCTTATCTGTGCTTATTGACAACATTTGCAAACACCCGAGGATGACAGACGTGGATGGTGGGGGGCAGGGTTAGGTAAGAGGTTGTAAGAGGGGAAGAGGTAAGTGAGGAAGAGCTGATTGCATTTGGAAAGGTGGTGGTGTCTGAAAGCCTGGTGTGATGTGGGCCGTGTTCCTGGCAAGGAGAAACCCTCTTGTATGCTCTGTGTCCCTCTCTTCCACGCCTGGCACCATGGAGCTCCAGAAGCTCGGTTGAAGGAAGGCACTGTCCAGCACCACAGTCCATAACTCTGACAACCCACAACTGCTTGTGGTTTGACCTGTCTGAGCCACTGCCCTCTCAGTTCCTCCCACACTCAGCTGCTTCCAATAGCTTTTAGTTTGGATTCACACCTGTGAGGTCTGACTTGTTTGATATCAGCTGGTCCTCGGCAGTTGCCTCCCCTTATCCTGCTTTTGCAGCTCTTCCCTTCTCACCTCTTGCGGTGCACAGGAACCACTGGGGTTTTTGTTGTGCCATTTTCCATCTTCTTTTGTCTCTGGAGGAGAGGAAGGCTGGAGTAGCAGAGGTTGGAAGGTAGGTAGCAAAACAAAGGAGGGAATTGAGAAGGAGATTTGAGAGTATTTTTGTCAATGCCTTAATGCTTTTTATTTATTCCTTGAACACTATTTGCTGAAGAATAAATGCAAGTTTCCAGATTTTATTTATCTTGGTAACACATTTGTTTCAGAAACTATTTAGGAGGTAGCTGGACTGAATATTACTTAATTGCAACCTGTTTGCCATGGGGAAGGATGAAGACAGAGTTACAACCAGCCAAGCCTTTCTTTTAGTGTATTTTGTCTTGTGGGTTTTTTTTTTAGGGCAAGCATTGCAGTCTTTTTACCTTGTCAATCACACATAATTAGTACTTTCTGTGCACAGAATGTTTTCACTGTCATGCAGATTGATTGGGAAAAGGCACGTTCTCTAAGGCCTCAGTTGTTCTGATGAATTAAATAGCCTTGCTATTCAAGTTAGTAAGAGCAGACTGTGACACATATTACATATGTATTCTTTCTGCAGTGTTTGGAAGGCTACTTTGACTTTCATGGGATTTGGATCTGACTTGTAATGCCTGCTATCATAAACACAAGTGATCCCTTATAATAAAACATTTGGCAGTATTTACCATCAGAAATGCCTCTTTGCAGAATCTATGCTATTTTCTGCCTTCTGCAGGCTATCACTCTAAATTTGTATTTAATTGGCACCTACGCCCTGCTGAAACTGGCATCCCACCTTGTCTGTGGGCTAAGTGCCATGCTGGCAGATGGACATCAGTGCTGGTATGCTCCAGCCAGTTTTCACATTGAACATGGGTCTGAGTGGCTATATTTTCCTTTGCAGATAGGGAATTTGAAAATCTTAAAAGGACTTTCATGTTGAAGGAGAAAGGATGCACCAGTGCTTTCCAGCTCTGTGGTGGGAGACTAGGAAAATATATTGCAGTGGTAGGAAGTAGATATTTAGCTGTGGTTAGCTGGAGCTGCTGTTCAGAGGGAGGATTATCTTCATCTCCACCCTCGATTAGCTCTCCACAGGGCACACTCTGACTTTTCAGTGACATTATTTCCATGGCTAAGCCAAGTTTCTTGCAGAATACCTCTGCTGAATACAGAAATCCAATCTGTCCTGTGTCCCATATAGGAGCCTGTCTATTGCTTCTGCTCAATAGAAGCTTTATAAAGACAGCTTTGCAAAAGAGCATCATTAAAATGGCTATTTAACTCCTCAGTGAAGAAGGTAAGTTGTTCCAGAAAAGAAAAAGAAAAGAAATCAGGAATTATGCCCTCTTATTATTCTTCAGCATTTAATACGCATTTCAATACTTCCTGTTCAGCGTTTCTTTTCCTTTCTTCAGGCAATTAGCTGCCAAGACATAAACATAGTAACAGCTAAACTGTGCAAGAGAGGGGTTTTCAGCCTTTTGCTAATGCAAGTACAGACTTTAAATCTCAACCTGAATGCTCTTTACAGATTGACAAGGGGCGCGTTATTCCAAGTCACTCCGTATTATGTGTGAAGAGTGCCCCAGCTGTGTCACTGCTGAGGTTAAAAGGTGTTAGTGCTTGCTTCTTTTAAATGAGCATAGTAAATGAAAGTGAACAATTAAGTAAGAAATTTGGCTTGCTATCTCTGCATGCTGCGTTTTATTGTGGTGTTGCCAGCTTCTCTGAATGAAAATACAAGAGCAAATTAAACAGCTTTATGAACTCGCAGGAGGAGCAGTTGTTCTAGTGGCTTTCATACAAATGTCTAATTAATTCTTGAAGTAACCCAAATTGTTCTTTTGTGATCTATGAATGGGAATTTGTGAGAAACCTGTGCAGATGAAACTAAGTGAAAGGAGAGCTGGGATTTAATGATTAGCTGCCACTTTGCACTCGCTGGGTCCAGAAAATTTTAGTTATCTTTCTCATTAATATTACATTAAGAAGTTAATGAAACATTTGGGTGAATATGTTATTAGTAATAAGGCATTAATGTTATTTTTCCGTCAGTCAGTTATGCTAATGGGCATCTGTCATTTTTTTTCACCAGTGTTGTTTTGAATTATTTGGGCAAATGCTAAAATAAAGGTATGATGCAATTAAACTCAAAAATTCAACAAAAACCCCTACATTTGGCTAGTAGTAGTGGACTTTAATTATTCCATTAGCAGAAGGACAACGTAACTTTAGGAAAAATGTTGGTAACTGTATAACTCTTGTTTGGTTCTTTTCAATGTTTTAGGAAACCTCAGCTTAAAATTCTTAAAAGATGTGTTTTTTGTTTCTTGCCAATCCCATATGAAGTAAAAAAAAGCCTTAAAATTGATGTAAAATATTCATTATTCATAGCCATACCATCTTCAAAGCATGTCTTGAAATTATTGAATTATCAGAAATTATTAAGAAACTTCTTATTGTAGTATCCTTATTCACTGCACCGCTGCAGTGTCTTGTTCTCTTGGAGACAACTGTCTCCAAGATCAATTAATGTGGTGTCAAGCAACAGCCCCTTCATAGGTGATATTAATCCAAACTCTCCTTTTTTTTAAGCATATTTGGTATGTATAGTTGTAAGCTTTTGTATCACAGAAGTGCTGTTCTGTCACGTATTTGAAAATCAAAGTTGACTGGTTTTAGGTAACAGTTGACCAGGTCTCTCTCTACATCCCTTGGAACACACCACTCCATTAATTATATGTGTACACTTTCTTTAGCAGGGCTTTTTATAGTGGGTGATGATGTCAGACAATGGGCAAAATATGAACAACAGAGAAAAAAGCTTGGCCAGGGTGCATCAAAGCATCTTGTAACGTGCAGGCAGCCGGAGGTGTGCAATAACTCCTGTCTCCAGTAGGCACACTGAAAGGAGCTGTGCTTGGAGAAGGGAGACCTTGCTTTCTTCATCCCTCGTTAAATATGTAACACCATGTGATTTCCCCCTGCTGTATTTTCATTTAAACTTGGGGATTCTTTTTTTAAGTCAGAATCCAGCCACTGTTTTCATTTGTGCCAGGTTTTACTGATAAAGCATAACTTATTCAGTTTATTTACTTAGCAGTACTTTTTTTCTTTTTAAAGGTCTGCCTATGCTTGTCCTTGCAATAACTTCATTGAAGATTGAATTAAGCTCATCATAGATTTAAAACAGTCTGATTTAATTTGCTGTTTTTATAGTGGAGGTACAATTTAACTCCATGCTGAATGTCTTTTGTTATCTGAGATTTGCAGAACAGGTTTACAGTTCCATAGATCTGCAAAGCATTATCCATCCGGCCCCTAAAATGGAAGTGATTTTTTGTAAAAGCAAATCTCCCCACTTTTTTGAGGTTTAAAATAAGCCCCTCAACTCCTTGACTCTTGTCATTAGCTGTAGCAAAGGCCTACTTTGCATTTAAAAAACAAAAAACGAACAAAAAAACCCCAACCAACAAAACCCACTCTGGAATAATGACATAAAATAATATTCAGCCATGATGAAAGTAAACAAGAAGCCTCTGTGGGAAAAAAAAAAAAAAAGTCTTGTAATTTTTGGGAGATAAGAACTCTTTCCTTCCACTGCGTGTGTTGCACAGGAAATGGTCTTGATCTAGGGGAAACATCTAAATATTGCCAGAATTCAGTAAAACCCTGAATGGATAAACTAATATTGCTGTATGTGGTGATCTAAAGTAGTAATCTATGGTGATCTTTAGTAGTAATTATTCATGGATTGATATGGACAGTGTTGCTTGCAGAAATTATAGTACATGGGCAATGTCTTGCTTTGATCAGAAGCTGTTTTCCACTGTACCAAATTGTCACTGTCAGCTGAATTCATACCTGATCCAACACTGGATCCAATATGGTAAGTAAAGGTAACCTGTAACCACAGCTGTAATGGCAACTCTAAAATTGCTTATTCTCTGACCCTAATGTGTGTATAGTGAGTATATTCCCAGGGTCATATGAAGATTTGGATTTCCTGTATGTCTATGTATGATGCATGCAAACTTGCATCTCAGTGGACCATTTTCTTTAGTGAGAGACTTTCAAATTTAGGTAAAAGGAATATGGGCCTTAAACAGCAAAGGATTACACAAAGTAAATTATATTTTAATACAAGAGCAGACTTTGTCTTGTTATCAAGCAGCAGCTGGCAGGTGTTGTTGGCCACCTGCCTGTTGATAGTGTTCCTCTGAAAAATCCTGGAGGAGAAAGAAGTCTGTGTTTCCTCTCTTGTGTAAACCTGTGATTAAAAATGTATAGGAATAAGCATATTTTATAGGTTGACTCCAAGAACTGAAGATGTTGACAGTATCAGGGACACTTGATAGGTCATAATGTTGTCTAATTTACTGCATTTGACTATGTGGAATTTTTTCCAAGTTACAGAAGAGAGTGTCAGATATATAAAGTAGTGAAGAGCACTACTTGGCTTGCTTATATATGCTTATATGGCACAAACTGTGGTGTAGGGATGTGCATTCACAATTCATAGGGAGTGAATAAGGCTGGCATGTATAAGTTTCAAAAGAGAGTGTGATTCACTCTCATTTAGATAAATTAACAGATATATGTCTATTTTATATATATATAATGTCTAATACACATCTATATTTAATAGAGGCAATAACTTTTTGTCAGATCATCATTCTAGCAACACATGTAAGTTTCTGAGAGGCTGGAGCAGAGCTGTATGCTTTGAAACAGTCAATATTAGTTCAGTCAACCTTTGCCAAGTGTGGCCATATGTGGTATAACTAATTCTGAGTAACCCCTTCAGCTTTCTGTCACAGTTATTGCTAATGCACTATATTATTTTCCTGGACCCATGACTTGCCTCTGTCTCCCACAGGGCTGTAAGTGACAGCTCGGTAAAGACACTTAATGCCTTCCAGAGCTGCGTGTCAGCTGTAATGCACTGTTTTGCACCTTTGTTCAGTAATGGTGGTGGTGCTCCATAGCAACGTCGGCTTCCCAGCTGTGCAAAGGTCTGCCATGGGGAGGCCTTCTGGGAGCTATTAGAGCCTATGGAAAATCTCCAGGAAGGATGCAAGGTACAGCGCACACAAAGCACGGGTGAGAGCAGCTCTGCTGCTGCCTGTGCCTGAGCACCGTAATCACTGCTAAGCCCTCATGAATATGCTCGAGGGTTGCCAGCAGCCTGCCTTTTGACAAAATACTCTTTCCTATTGATTGGAAACCAAGGACAAATATTAATTTATAATGTAATCAAAGGGACAGCCCAGAGTCGCTACTGTGCATGACAACTGCGAGATTTGAGGGAAAGATTTTCTTATGTAAATGAGACAGTGTTAATCTGCATACAGAGGGATTTTGGAGTGAATTTAGACCAACTGCTTCTGAAAATCCCTCCGAGGAGGAGAATCCCACCCCCTTTCACTGCCTTTGAAATCTGCCCAGTGTCCCATAGAAATATGCTACTTCTCCAATGAACAAAAGGTCAAATTCAGTGAAAATGTCAAATTGGAGTTCTACCCAATCACCCTGAAATTGCAAGCTATATTGGGATTCTAATTAAATAAACTAACTAATATTAATCAAGTCTTAAGATACAATCAGGCTTGTTGTTCGTTACTTGCTCTTTGTGAAGCTAAATAGGACTCATTCACAAATCCATGCTTACCATTCCTGAAAATCTGAAATTACCAGAAGTGTTATAACGTGCTTCATAGTAATTTCAGACTTTAAAAAAAGTGACTCAGTTTAAGCATTAACACTGAGAATAGCCTTTGAGGGTTTTTTCTTACCAAATTTGGGTTAGCCCTGATTACATGCAAAATTTTCTTGAGCATTGTGATGTGGTATTTTATGCCTGCAAAACTCCACAACTTGTTGGCTTGTGATACTCATGTGATTTCCTCCTCTGCCTGCCCCCGTCAAGATTTTGTTTTCTATTAGCTAGCCTTGATGTCTGAAATCATATGAAAATCAAGAAAGTGAAAACCTTGACATAGAAATACCATCAACTTAGGAGCAGTCTGTAGCTAGCTTGTTGATGATTATTGGGCTCTGTAGATGAAGACTTGAGAGTGTCTTCTTAACTTTAAATTTACATTTATGGTTTTGATTTCTGTAATTTTCTATTTTTTTTTTTAAATACCATTTCTTTATGCTAACTTTTTTATTTAATACTGAGAAATTTGGGGTTTTTTCTCTTCTCGGATTTTCTGGTCATCTTAGGTTACAACTCATGAGGGATACTGAGAGGAAACAGAGACTGAAGGCAAAATTGCTCTTTTGTTTCTAATCTCAGTAATAATTCATCTATCTGGAAGACTATACCTTGTGATAACAAACACAAAGAATTTTTGGCATGCCCAAGAAATTGCTGTATATTTAGGAAGAAGTTATTTCCTGTGGGGAACCCAAAAGTAACATAATCAATATCAATGCTTTGCTTTTTTACTAGGCTGCTTCCTAGTCTGCCGCTGTGGAGACAGAACAGTGCAGGGACACCTGCTTTACTGTCTCCATTTATAGATGTGAGGTGGCCTCAGTGTAAAGTGCTTCAGCCCTCCCTTTACATTGAAAGCAGCAGGAGGGAGATTGACCAAAAACTGATCACAAGTCCTGACCCACTGTCCTTTACACCCACCTGCTAAGGGAATACACTTAGATTTGTGTTAGAAGCAGAAGAACAAAGCATTTGAGAAGACACAAATGTAGACGTTTCCTGCTTCTCACATAGCTTTAAAAAAAACCCAGGAATGGCATCGTGATACCCATGGGCCCACTGAGCAACCTGTGCTGGTGTGCCCTGCCCCATCCATACTGAACTCCCCAACTGAAGGGCTTTCTGTCTATAAGGAGCACCAAACTAATCAAATATTGGTTTGATTCATGCAATCTGATATATCTTTTTAAACAGCACAATTATGAAATGTAGAGGAGTTTGTTCTGTAGTACGGGAACCGCACTGGCAAATGCTGCAATGGCCAAAATGGATTAAAACATCAATTGAATAAATTAAGGGGAAAAAATCTATACCAAGTATAAGGAGTCAAGATATAGACTTGACCGCAAATTTAGGCATGTCCTCAGCCAGGATCTGCTACGAGTTGGGCAGTCACACCAGAGAAGCAGCTCTGTGTACTCAAACTGTTCTTGTCCTTCCTTTTCCTCATGGATGTGCTCAGTAGTAAGCTAGAAAAACTTCTGATTTGGAGCATTCTAACTGGTTTATGGTTTTAATATAGTTGTGAGTTTTGTGGTGGTTTTTTGTTGGTTGTTTTTTTGTTTGTTTGTTTGTTTGGTTTTTTTTACTTCAGCTGTTTCTTCCTTCTTATTTTACATTTATATAGCTGTTGCTGTTGGTTGACTTTGTGGACCAATGCTTTTTCAAATATTTCCATTAGTTTGCATTGTCATTAAAATGATCCCCCTGAGCTCATAATTTCAGTGTCTAGTGGCTATCTCCACTGGTGTTTATTACCTAGAGGATTTTAAATTCTCATCTGAGGCAAGGGAGTTTGCTGAGTAGGGATAGTTGTAGAGTACCAGGTTAAATGCTTTGCTGAACTGGTATTCCATTGTCTCTACTCACACACATGGTTCTTGCTAGGTTATGAGGAGAATAACTAACAGCTTTTGATATGTAACCCAATTTCAAAATTCCAGAACAATGGTAAATTTGCAGGGTAATACTTCCTGTTCATGCAAAAGGCCTGGAACAAGGGCTTATCCTCACTTGCTTTGAGATATTCTTCGTGATCTACGTGGACTCTGCATTGTCGTGGAAAAGTTTGCAGAATTAGTTCCTTAGTTCAGTGTTTGGCCTGAAGTGGTTAGTGACCTTCTGCACCAGTGGTTTTGTTTTGCAAGGTCTGACATGAATTTTACTTATCTTGACATGTGCAGATTAAGGTGTTCTTTGCTTCATCACCCATGAGAAGTAGCATCCTGAGAGAAGGATATTGTGTCAGCAATTTTAGGGACATTGGAGGTCTGAGTATCTACATAAATTTCACCACCATTTTTTTGGGTATTTTAGAATGCCGGGGTGAGGCAGTAACATGAGAGAGAGAGAGAAAGAAAACCCTTTTGCTGTGAAATAGTGCACTTCAGCCACTTTGCAGGGTTGTTGTTTTTTTTTTTTTTTGTCTAGATACAGTTATTATAAAGAATATCTGATAGTCTATTATTTCTTTGTACAGGAATGTATGATAAAGAGAAAACACTCTTCATCAGATTCGACAAAGAAACACCCTACAGCAATCCAGAGTATTGAGGTTTGACAGCCATGAGCTTGAACACAGGCAGAATTTGAATGTAACACTAGTTTTATACTCATGTACTTGTAGAGTGAGTTTCCATTTGAGAGGGGAATTAGGGGAATTTTTTAATGATGTTGTTAAATTTTATCTGGTTTGCCTAAACTGGTAAGTAGCAGGGTTTGTTTTTTTTTTAAATATGGTTAGGATTTTGATATGACCTTATCACTCAGCATACGGCAATACAGATGGAGAGTTGAAGTCACAGATGAGTGACAGTGAGGAACTGACTGGGAATGAGCAAAGCTTTCGATGTGCAGAGAATGGAGGAGAAAACCATCTGCTTTAACAGTCTTCTGATGGACTCCCTTGCAGGCTGCATGTCAGATGTCTTCTGGAAGTGTTGAGAAGAACAGCTTTATTTCCTCAGAGTTTTAAATCATACTGAAATGTTAACCAAGTGTCCACACTGGGAAGGAATCTGCCATCCCAAGCCAGTTATCTTCAGGATAGGCTTGCACTGTCAGCCTCTTAACTTGACCAGAAAGTCAGCAGGGAGCAATGACTGTGTCCAGAGAGTTGGTTCCTCCTAAAATAGGTATTTAAGGAGAGTCATGTAACTGAAGGTACCTGTATTTCTTTATTGGTTATAGACACTTAAATTAAGGTTAGTTAAAAACCTCTCTAACCTGTGCTCAAAGGAAGGCAGAAGATAGAGTTTCAGGATATGCTGGCTGAACTGAAAATTTTATGCCCGTGAAGTTATTTTTCTGAGACGTGGGAACTGATAAGCATTTGGGTTGTTTTCCTTGTTTTGTTTTGCTGGATTTTTGTTGCTGTTTCTTTTCAAGGCTAAATACAGCTGTGAAATGAATTAATCTATTTAGGAAGTGGAATCTTCTTCAAGAAAAGTACTTGTGCAATAAACATAATGTGTAATTGAAATTAAATGTTTACTAGGGATATATATAGGTTGGACTTGGATGAGAAATTTATAATATCTCAGCAATCTGAGGAGCTGACGCTGGAGCCCACAGACTGGGACTGGGTTGTGGAAGGTGCAAGAACTTGTACTTTATTTTCCTACATTCAAAGACCATTTTTTGAGTGCTGTTGAGGGTAAGAGGGTAAACTTCATCAGAAAGCAGGGTCAATTTATTTGTAACAGATGTTGGAAGCCCAAGAGCTACAGTCATGTGCGATTGGTTTTATAACCTCATCAGCTTTGCTTACTAGCCAAGATTCTTGACATGGGAGTGCATTCTCAATGATCAATTAGCTACTTTGTATTATTTGTTAATTTGCTCCCAAATGCTATGTCCAAACTGCTTCCTTCGCAGCTGCCACAATCTCCTCTACCACATTCTGTGATATATTCAAAGTATTTTGCAGCTTTGAGTGCACCAAAATGTAGATGCACTGCCAAATTGATGGCATGGAGTAATATCAAGGGGCACAATGCAAGGTTTAACTACAGGTTCTTTACTGCAGTTTGTTAGTTGGTAAGATGATGTCCATTTCAAGTATCTCCTCAGCTTCAGCTTTCCAGATGTGGCACTGTACTGCTGCAAAGTCATTTTTATTGTAGAATAAATGGGTACTGGCTGTACCCATTGCAGAAGAAGGTTGTTTTTTCTTAATGTGTTGATTCTGTTCTTCATCAGCAGTCCACATTTAAAATTTCTTACACTGTCTTCTTTTCCTTGTTACTCTCTTCTTTTTATCTCCCTGTATTCCACACCTGGGATCTTCCTGCACGTGATGGTTGTCCCATTATTCATCCAAAATAAAAGGTAGTATCTCCAATGCTCCTGGGAAATAAAAGTAAAATCTAAATGCAGGTAATTTCCTGTTTGTCTTTTGCTTTTCCAAGAGAGTGCAAATTCCATACCAGCCTTACTGTGTGAGTAGGAATGCTGCAGGGGCCAGGCCTCCCAACATTCTCCTCCCACCTGTGTGAAGGATGGACCTCAGCTGAGAATTGGCTTTGCAGTGAACCTCACCCCCCCACCCCATGCTTTGATGTGTGGGCAGGTCAGGCTTCCATCATACAAGATTGCTGAAGCAGGCTATTACAGGTGGTTTCATTGCAATAAAAATCAATTTATTTTTACTGCTTTAGAGCATCTTCTATTCATCCTTAATCTCTAACTGTCTTCCTGCACGCTCCACTTTAATTTTCAGATTATTTTATTAATTAAAATAAGATAAGGTAGCCTGAATGGTGCCAAGAAGATTTATCAAGTTCTTAAATAGAATTGTAAATCATGCTAGAGGAGTAAAACAGGAAAGAAAGAGCTGGACTTGGTTCTTTGTATTTCTAATGTCATCATGCTGACTCTTGAATACAGCAGCTGATAGATTTAGTTCACGTTGGTTCATACAATACATAGAAAACTGTAAATGGATGTGGGGAAAAAAAAAAGATTGATGGGAAATGTCACTTTAAATTCAATAGGTCAGATTCTCAGCTGGTGTAAAATGAAGCTTAGTGGATTTCCACCTGTTTAAGGTCAGGCCTAATATATTCACAAAAGGCTTTCTTATATTGCCATTTTATACAGACATGTAACCTTCTACTTGGCTTTTTATTTCTTTTCAAATTCATCCTCAATTGATGCACATCTAAAAAGCTATTAAAGATCAGCGGTGGAACAGTGCAAAAATTCAGCTCCAACGTTATGACTCTAAATTAATTCTTCATATCAAGTTATTAATAATTTTTGAAAAGTCAAAAAAGTACTCCCTTCAGAGCTGTGATCGTACCTTTACTTCATTCAGTCAGGGAAATTTTGCATGGAATCTTTGTCTTGTAGTTCTACCTGGAAGGCCTCAGGTGTGCCAAATGATCCATAGGTTTTTTGGGGATGGCTCCTCACATGTTAATTTTAAACAAATTTATGGGTCAAGCTGTTAATACTGTAGATATTTAAATTTCTTTTTTTTCCCCTCATGGGACATTATAAGAATCGGAAATTTGTGATTTTTTTTTTTTTTCACAGTCAAGTGTGCTTGAAATGCAAAATATAAAAAGCAGGTAATTGGCCACATTCCATTTTAAAAAAATAATTAACACTTATTTTTAACTTGTAGAATACAGGGCTGTATCTGCCTCCAAGTGATTACATGTGGAAATGAGAGTGCCCCTTATTTTGCTGAAGAAACTAAAGCCTGTTGTTTAAATGATCTCTAATGACCTTCTAAATCTTTACTTTAGGAGCCTTCTGCTATGAATAACAACTCTGACCTTCCGACTTTTCTCAGGGTATGAGGTGCTATCCAATATGCCCCAGACCAGCAGGAGTCTATCCTTAAAGGAGCCCCACTGAGAGGCTTGATTTGCCTGCACATCCCTCCTTTTCCTTCTGCAGTTTAAAGTGGTAACGAGCTCTTTCCTGGAGCATCACTCCTCATGAGCAGTGTAGGATATTCCCCAGCTGGAATACTGGAAATCCTTTTGCAGTAGATTTCTTGAACCTTTAAACTGGTCTATAATGTATGGTGCACTTCCAATAAAAAATAATTGTTTAAAATGGGTTTGGTGGTTTTACCACATGCGGGTTGATATTAAATTTTCAGGAATTAGTTTGGTGAGTTGTATCCACCAATGTAACACTTGATGCTATACTCTTATATTTAGGGTACATTTCATTATTGTTAATTTTTATGGCCTCTGAATCTAAAAAAGCCTCTCTTGTATTTCATTGCTATTGAAATGAAATGATAAGATTTTAACATAACTTTTAGATGGGAAATCTCAGCCATTGCTCCTTGAGGTGCATGCAGAAAGAGTCTTCACGAGGGTCCCTTCAGAGAAGTGTTCTTTAGAAAATATTTATCTGGGTGCTAAATTGTTAGGATTTCCTTGCTTTGGATTTTTTTTTTATTTTGCTCTGTACAGGTGACACTATTTGCATTCCCATTAGTGAGCTCTTTGTGCAGCAGGGATGAGTCTCTGAGAGTTCCATTCAAAAGCCAACAGTAGATCTCCCTTTGTGTAATCTGTCTGTAGCAGGGCAGCTACAGGCACATCCTAGGCAAAGAGGTTGTTCAATAATGTCGGAGGAGTCCCTGGAGCCCTGCTCTCTGTCATTATTTTCTGCCAATGCTGACGAAAATGAAGTGAAGCATTTATTTATATTCATGTGTCTATTATTATGGTAATAGAATGGCAATTGTAGTATAAATAAGAGAATTTAAATATAGGGGGTTTAAGGCCCATTTCTATGATTACTTCACAGTTTTTTCTCCCAAAATTGAAATGGGAACTTAGATGCAGTTAAGCAACAACATGTTAGTTTCTGCACAAGTAAGAAAGGTAACAGTCGGAGAGATGAGAATAGTTAGACCTTAGGTGAGGGGCTGTGCTGAACTGCTTCCTGCATCTATAGAAGTGAAATATATCCAGTAATATACAATGGGCTGTGTTCCTTCAAAGGATACCTTAGACTGCCAATGTGTTGTGAGGCAGAAGGAGAACACAAGTTTTCTTCATTCCCCAGAGAAAAGTGAGTATCCATTGTGAGCTCCGTTTATGGAAGTGCATTATTGCACTCATAAAATGCTTTTTGGTTATGGTTCAAACACAGGAGAGAGTAATTTAACCCCTAGCTTGCAGGAAAACCAATGCACTTAGAATTCCTGTTTAAACTAAATGTTGAAACATAAAGTGGCACCTTCACTTGTGAGAGTGTCCAGATTTAATTTTAATGGCCTAGTTGACTGAAAAAGATGCCTGTTTTATGTCACTCAGGTCAGATCCTTTCCTGAATGACATGAGTATATATTTATACATGTAGTTGTTATATATTGGTTGGGAAATTCTTTTTATACTTCTTTGCAAAATCTGATTATACAAAATAACAGAAACCACTAACCACTTACTTATTTCATTTGTTTTTGTAAAAAATTGAGAGTGTGTTTTAGAATTTGTAGCCTACTATTGTGTTATTGTTCTACTGCTAAATCGTATATAATCTTGCACATCCATGGAATTAGCTATGCCAAGTCTATTAAATATAGATAACTGCTGTGAATCTTCCTTCCCTTTCAGCCATTCCACTTTCCTACTAGTCCATTGTGATAAGAAGGATGAATGGAACCATAGCTGTGATTTGGGTCTACTAAATGCCTGTTATCCTTTCTATCCTTTCTTAATGATTGTTTATTTTTATGCTTCTTGCTCTTCTGTGTTTGGCTGTCATCCACTCTTCATTGCTTTGAGGATTAAGTGGTTGCTACCTATTCCTCTTTTATGTTTCTCCTAGTTTTCTGCATCTCTAGTGAATAAATATATAGTCACTTTGACAGTTTTGTGTCTTTTGATAGTGTGGTTGTGGGTTTTTTTCTCTCTAGTATATCTTTCTGTGATTTTTATAGTTCTACAATATCCATTGCCTCAGGGTATGTTCAGTAAAATCCTGCAGGAGTTTGTTGAGTCTTTAAGAGGTATCAGCTTGTTAATAATGTTACAGGACTCGGAAAGCAAGAATGTGTGATGTTTCTAGGATGGGTTGTTCATCCACTGTGGCATTTTGGCAGATATATTGATATATAGCTTCTTTGAACTCGGTGCTTTTCCATCAGGATGAACTTTGCTTTTCTTGTTCAGTCTCAGTGCTGACAACCGTGGCGTAAGCAGTGAGAGTGTGTGGATATGCACACCTATAAAAATGCAGCATTATGCTTTACATCCTTGCCTTCATTTTGAATTTGTCTCCAAATTATTTACAATCTGTGTCTCGCCTATGTGGTCCAATGTACGTGTTCTTCATTGTCTTTTGCCTTTTCCGTTTTCAGTCTCTAGCCAGCAGTTGTTCTGTCCCTGGGTGTCTGAAAGATGCACCAGTTGGAGTGATCCTACTGGATAATCAGGAAAATGCATTTGACTTGGGGGAAAAAAAAAAGGAAAACAAGAAAAAAGGGAAGAACTATTCAGTGGAAAGCAAGAGACTCAGGGGCCTTGTTAATGAGAGAATGAACGATCATGAGAGAGAGAATATTTCACTCCTAGGTCACCAGTTCAAATGCAGACTAGCTTAATAGTGTAAGTTGTTACCATCTGACAGCTGTTCCATAATCCATGAGAAATGGGAAAATTGTCACAATCTAGCTTCTCTGGCTTCTAGCTATCCAAATGTTGACATCCTACAGACAATTATAATTTGCACAGGGATATTAATCATTTGTTTTACCCTTGCAGACACTGAAGGGGAGTATTACAATACCAAATGAAAAGAACACTTGAACTGTCCCATTCTTTAAGTATTACTGTATGGGACAAAGTTGAAGGATATTTGAAAGCCACTGTGAGAAAGGGAGAGGTATCACATCCCCCTGCCACTTGCAGTGTTGAGTTACTTGGTAATTGTTTGAGGATAGCAAAGAGACAACTTAGACCTTTGTGTAACTGAGCTTTATGGGATGTTTTCAATGAGTAAATATGGAGTAAAAATTCCATATAAATTTTGAAAAATTGATTAAAAATTTTAAAAATTGAAAGGCAAACAAAAATATTTCCTTTGAATTCATAACCCTGAGGTGATGGTGTCAGTTCCAAGCAGTAACTTACAAAATTCTTAGGTTACACCACTGTGTGTACAAATAAAAGTTAAGAACAACATGCTTAAACAGGTGTAGTGTTTATATAAATACTGTGATTTACAAATAACTGTATTTTTACTTTTCAATGCTTCAAATAGTAAGTTAAATGTGTGTCTATATTATATGTAGCATCAGTTGGCCACAGAAGAATTACATTGGGATTTATGGACTTAGATTTTCACAATTAGAAAATTTCAGAACTGTTTGAAGGCAGTAAAATTCATGGACTTGATTGTGGAAGATTAAAAAAACCCCAATGAAACAAAAACCCTGGAAGATAAGTCTGAGCTGTAATTGAGAAAACATTAGAACGAGGCATAATCTTTTTTTCCTTTCATATTTCCATGCAAAAATTTCTGCAAAAATACCCAAGTCTAATACTACCCAGATGGGGCAAAGCAAACCAAAGAAATACTTATTCATGCATCATCAATGTTACAGTTCTGGTCTATTTTCTGGTTTTTCATTTGGAAATATAAGATTAAAATATCTTTGTGCCAGATTCTTTCTTAAAATAAAAAGTGAATAATGCTGTTATTTTTTCATGTCATTTGGGAACCTGATTGTCTCTGTTCCATTCCTCAAACCATAGCAATATTAAATGGGTTAAAATTTGCTTTAAGCCTTCACATTTGTTTCAAATTAGCTTACTTTATCAGTTTCTTGCACTGCCAAGCAGCTGTACATCCTGTTTACTTCTACAGGCCTTTTAAGTGTTCAGTGTTTTGGGATGCTCAGACTGGCACTCCAGGAGGAGTAGATCCATGTAGGTTCATTTTGCTCTTCAGTGCATCTTGTAAAGTCTCTTCAGAGCAGTACAAGCCCAACCCAGCTGCTAGGAATAGGGAAATGTAATTCTGAAGAGTTTTTGGCTGTTACAAAACATAAATGATGCATAGAACGGATATGTCTGTAAGCAAAAGTGACATCTCCTGTCTCAAATGGTAGAGCACGTCTTAGCAGCTGCTCTTTATTTGTAATTAGAAGCCAGATGTGGTAGAAACGTGGTCGTTTAACAGGAGTTAACAACAGACATGAAAAACTTACTTCATCAGAAAAAAAAAGAAAAGCAGCCAATACATTATCAGAACTTGGAAATTAGTGATTGTAAACTAGATTTGATTTAGCTACGCTGCCTTTCATTAATCAGGTTTAATTGTTTATATAAATGTCAACAGTTGTAGTCTCTTGGCATTTTCTTGAACTACCATCATGAAGTGTTTATTTTGGAGTAGCATATTTTTCTGCTTATAATGAGAATTTTAGGCTTCTTTTCCTGCTCCTCGAACACCTTTTAATGGGGCTTTAACACTTTTGCCGTTTAGTTAATTTTATTTTTTTAGGGACATATGCTTGGAAAGATTTCCCTGTTAATGTCTTTGGCTCAAAAGACTTAAGAATTACTTCCTTGAAAATGATTGCACTTTTCAAACTGAATATACAAGCTAGATTCTCAGTGTAGGCATGTAACAATTATTTTCTTACAATTTTTAAGTGACCCAAGGTTTAATTGCAAACAGGATCCAAGGTGAAAATAGCTGATGATCAGTATATAGGAGAGTTTCCTTTCCACAGACATTTCTACCTAAAGAGGAGAGACAAAATAAAGCCCAGCACTAAGTCTGATTGTTTAAAGTGATTCTCTGATTCTACCGTTGATTAAATTTTCAAGGTGCAAGCTCAGTTCTTTACGATGTGATCAGTCTGATACGCAGGCATCTGATGGAATTGCTGATTTGTTGTTTACTGTAACTTGAAAACAGCACAAGTGACTGCATGCTGTGTATTTTTTTTTTATTTTACCCCTTTTGGTTTTTTCGTAATTTT
Organism: Oreocharis arfaki; assembly: GCA_013398015.1. Lineage (NCBI taxonomy): Eukaryota > Metazoa > Chordata > Aves > Passeriformes > Paramythiidae > Oreocharis > Oreocharis arfaki. Next base: position 255,458 of record VZRR01002314.1, read on the forward strand.
CGTCAAAAGTGCAAATTTTCTTTTTAGTTCAAACTTGTCAAAGAAAAAAAAAAACAGCAAAATAATTAATTTCAACCCTTTATGTGCAAAGTGAAGCAGTTTGTAGGTATATCAGTTATTTTGCATAGATGCCAGTTGGGGGGTGGAAGGTGTGTTTCAGATGTGCCTTTTTTCATCTTGTCTTGCAGAAGTGAAAATTTTTTGCCATGGGCCTAATTGTACATGTACTGAAGATTTCAATTATTTCTTCTCTGTATCAGAGAGAGATAAAGGCTTACTCCTGACATAATTTCATTCTTCTATTTGCCTAAAATCATTAGTAAGAGATTTTACTGAGTAAACTGGTTTTAAAATAAATTTTTAAATAACTTTCCCTAGAATTATTTATTCTTTTCTTTACTGTTTTCTGAGAGGCTTTTTTTGCCGACAATAAAAGATAACTTGAAACTAGGGGCAAATCTCTTCCTCATTCTCTTTTTGAAATTACATATCTAAATGGCATGGCTGTAACCATAAATAAGAAGTAGGTTTTGTGGGAAGATATAGAGTCTTTTACATCTAATTAATTAAGCAATGCTCAAAATGTGAAGTTATATTTCTCCACTTTTTTTTTTTATACAGGCAGTAATAAAATGAACACTGCAATATGGGGAGAGTAGAAAATACTACTACAGGCTTAATGTAAGCCAGTGATTTGTAGGTCAAATATAGCAATGGGGTACCTCAGTTTTTTTTTTTTAAGATGAATAACAGCTTGAAAAAAGTACTGAGTCAATGTTATACAGCAAATGCTTTTTTTGAATGATCTATTTTATTAAACTCAACATCTGGCTCTACTGCGTGTCTAAGGTTTTTGTGAAGTTTTATTGTAAAAAATCTTGATTACTGTAGTGATGGGTACAGATTATGATTTGTGTCTCATTGCAGCTTCCTTGCAGAATTAAGGATGATGGGAAAAGTGAATTGCTGCCTGTCACTAGCAGAATAATATTCCTTTGAAACATTACTTGACTTTTTTTTCCTTTCCTTTTCTTTTTNTTTTTTTTTTTTTTTTTTTTTTTTTTTTGGAAACATGTTATTTAGTCCTTTTGTAGGGAAATCAAGCATGTTCTTCCAGGTTTTTGTTTCTCCTGTCACAAGCCAGTCCTGCCAGCTCCTCCTCTGAATGTAGCCTCACCCCTCCAAAGTAGATGTTACCTGGCAGGTGCTTAGTCTAACCTTCCCTCCCGGCAGTTTTGGCAGCATGAGGGAGTGGTGGCTAGCCCAGAGATCAGATGTGTTAATTAACTGGCTGGGCTGGGCAGGGGGGATGTTTGGTGAGGAGAGAACCTGCTGTATTTCCATGTGGTGGAAATGGGCACCTGAAGACAGACATCCATTAGCGCTCTCACTGAAGGGCACCCAGGAGCAGGTTATCTGTGAGACCCCTCCTCTCAAACCTGGCTGCAGTTTATGAGCGGATTCAACACCTGCCACTATCTTGGATTCAGAGTAGATGGCATATGATTGCATAACTCTTACTCTGAAGGATGCCAGGAGGGGAAAAAGGAGTCAGGTTTATTTATTTTAATTTAGACAGCTATTAGCAGAAAAAAAACCCAAACAAACGTTGGTATTATATATAGTTTATATTCACCTATTCAGGTACATTTTTACTGCCGTTTCCATGCCAGTTTGGTGCTTGGTTTAAACAGAAGTGAAAACTACAGTCAGATGTATCTGTTTCCATGAGATTTGAGAGACATTCTGGCTACAAGAAGTGAACATCCTTTTACATCTATGGAAAGCAGGCTGCAAATCTAGGATGCAGTGTTCTCTAGGTAAATGCTGTGGTATTTTAGAAATATGAAATCCTTTCTTTTTATTTTGCATGTGAAGGTATCAGCATGATGATAAAAGAAGGCAACTTTGAGAAGAATGTTTGCTTAATACTCAAAGAAGTTGAGCAAAGCAGGTACGGTGGGATGGACTGGAAATTCAGTATTGAGTTATGCCATCTATATAAAGTGGGCTCGTGCTGTGAAAACTGGCACTTCTTTCTCTGTAAGAAATTGCTTAAGACCAAGCATGTCAGAGTGTGGTACCTGGAGTTGGACACCGTGTGTGGCATGGGGTTGTGATGGAGCTCACCGTTGCTTCAGCCTGGTGGAGTCTAAAACAGGAGCTTACAAACATGAAAACAGTAAAAGAGCCTGTGGCTTATTAAGGCATAGATGGTAACAACAATGTGAACAGAGCAGAAAACCTGACAACTTTCATGCAAAGAGGAAACCACAGCAGTACTTCTGGTTATCAAGGCTGCCTGGATTGCCAAAGTCTCTTTTAACAGCACAGAAAAGCCCATGTGCTGTGTAGATAACACATTGCACCACAGTGTTTAAAAAAGTGCTGTGAAAACTGTGAATAATGAAGATGTATTTGACCAGAATATGTATTTATTATGCTGCATTCCAAGTCAAAAGGGCAAAGCCAGAGACTGCAGTATATGGTTAACACTACTGGAATTGGAAAGAATTTTTTGCCTTGAATAGCTGAAGGGAAAGGTTTGTTAAAGAGCAGAAATTGCAAGCTGAAATAAGATGGAAACAGGGAATAAATTATAGTTTTTCACCTACCTCAATCAAAGCATACAATGAATCTTGCATTTCCTGATTGAAATTCAAGCTATTCTTTTTAATAGTGTGAGGCTTAATTTAATGAAAGCATTGGATAGCATAGATTGGGTAGTGCTTCTCTCAATCTCTTTTGCTGCATTCAACTTTTCTTTTGTAATTTATGTGTTTATAGATAAAACAAAGATGTGAGTTTATAGCTTGCTATTGATTAAACTCCTTTTCCAGTTGATTTAATTAGGTCCTTTGCTCCTTGAAAACCTGATCTGAAGCTTAGATACGGATACATTGCTCCAGGCATTCAGGCTAAGGTGATGGAAGGAAGCAACGAGCCCTTTGTGAGGGGCTTGGCATGGGGAGCAGTGGAGGGAGCTGGCAGCAATCAATCAGCACTGCTTTCCTTAATAGAAAACTCTCCAGTGCCAAAGTTACTACTGGGAACAGATATATGCAAATAAAGCATGGAGAACTGCATAAATGCAGACTGATAAAGAGGGAGATGTAGCAAATTTTGTATGCAGTTGTATCCAGTCCATACAGGTTGAGGACTGTTGTGGTTTGGGGCTTTTTTTGTGGCGTTGTTCTGGTTGCTTTCTTGTTAACATGATTGAAAAGAGAAATAAGAGCAGGCTGGAAGACCAGGACATGGTAAATGAGCTTTATGTACAGTTATTCTGAGTGCATGCAAAGACATTCCTAGGTGTGTGTGTGACCTATTTGCCTATCTAGCAAGAGCTCAACATCTAAAGCAACATCTACCAATATTGCAGTAAAAATTATTTCTGAAAGTAGTTATTTTTAGGAACATGGGAAGTGATGAGACCGCAGTTACTCTGACTAATGCTTCCTAGCATCTCAGATCCTTTCTTGAGGCTGTCTCTCTTCTCTATTTAAGACATCCATTTTTCAACTCATTAGTATTCTTATTCTTTCAGAGACAAATATTAAACAGTCTTTATACCCACTAGCTCTTTTCCACTGAGCTGAGTAGCAACTACTCCACATATATTCTGGATATAATCCTAGTTCTAGAATAGTAATTTATGACTGTATTCAAACTCAGTCATACTAGGAAGACCAAAATAAGATTACTATATTTCTTAAAATAATTTTTGTAAAGTTCTTTGGTCAACAGGTTGCATACTTTCAACTTAACCATAAGCTATTTCAGATTCCAACTAGTCCTATTAAAGTGTTGAAATTTGTATAATTAGATTATAAATCCACCAAGCTCACATAGCAATTGCACATACAGTACCAAGATTTTAGGAAGGCTCAGGTAAAACGTTATGAAATTATGTAAATGGCTTTACATTAGAATTAGAAGTATTAGCACTGCAGTGTAGAATGTCTGTTGAGGAGGATAATCTTCTTTACTTCAGGCACGCTACAGTTCATGCATATTGTCTTCTGTTTCTCAGACAGCAGAACTTGAAAACTAAAAGCTGCTAAGTATCTCCTTTTTGGTCAGGTGACAAGCAGAGAATTGGGATTAATGAGCTGCAACTGTGAGGAAAAGGGAGATTTTTTTCCCCATGTCTTTGTAGTTGGAACATATGCACATAAGATGATGTTCAAACCTCAGTACTTGGCAGCCAGTTCAGCCTTCTGCTTAAGACAGGACTAACTTCAAAGTTGTTGACACTTTGTTGTATTTCATGGATATTAAAATAAAGATCTTCGCTTAATCCGGAGGCAAGCTTTTAGAATTAAGTAGGCCTACTTCTTCTCCCCAGCGCTGTGCTAGCAAGGGTCTAATTGTTTTGCCAAAATATGCCATGCACATGTAACAAACTGAGGGAGGCTGCAGAGGATGGGAGAGAGTCAGTCCTCCAGTCTGAAACGCCTTCAAGGATAACATGGGAGGGATGTGTGCAAGAGCAGCAGGTGAGACAAGCCCTTCTGTGGGGGCAGAGAGGTCCAGACGTCTGTAACTATTTTTTTGGGTCTTATTTCCCTCCTGTGCTAAGCACAGTAATGCAAATGCCTGCACAAAGGCCAGCAGAGGGAAGTGGATGGTGCTGCCTGGAAGAGGAAAGGCAGCCCCCTGGGCCAGGGGGTCCCCTCAATTAGAGAGAACCCTGGCAGCCCGAAAGTGTGGCATAGTTGGGGTTGCCTGCTTCAGCTTTTGACCCTTAACTATCTCAGCTCTTAACTACCTGGAAATCCTATCCTCCATGCAGGAACATCTGCACAAATAAATCAATATAGGGACCGATGACATGCAGAGTGTGCTTTGAAACTTTCCCGGAAAATGTCCAATAGGTGACGGTACAAAAAAAATTAAGTAAGAATTTCCACTTACTTATGTTCATGATATTTGTTTCTTTTTCTTTTTTTCCCCACTGAATTATGTAGAGTTAACACATAAGTATGCAAATGAATATGAAGAATTTTTACCCATACTAGCATTTGAGTTGCATCTACAAAATGCTGCTTTGCTTACTCTGTGACTAGTTGTAGAATCTTATACATCTCTCGAGGCATTTTGATAACTGGATTTTCGTTCGCTACCCTTACCACCAGAGAAGTACCCAGTCTCAGCAAGGATTAACCATTTCATTAGGGGGAATATGTGAACATGATGAGGAGAAAAGAATAAGTGATTCCTGATGGAATTTGCAAGTAATTTAGTATTGACAATGCCAACCATAATTGAATAACAGGCCCACTTTTTCTAGGGAACTTTAAAAAACTTTTTCCTGGAGTCAATTGCTGTAGCCTTTGCTCCCCTTGGGACTTGAATTTTCCCCTGTATCATGTGGAGAGCATTTAAAAGCTTCTGAGAAGATAAATGTTGCATGTAGGTTTTATTTTTATTGTGTTTGTCAGAGCAAAACTCGACACCTTGATCTCTTTTCAATTTAGAATGTCTAGAACAAGAATAATGTCTTCTAGAGGTTGATTCAGTATTTGACATGCCTTTTGGTAAACAAATAGGACTTGTTAGATGGGCCAACATATCAATCACTTTGTGTTGTTACTGTAGTTTGTTACACACCTGTCCAGGTCTGATAAACAGATTCAGTATGTTCCAAACTACCCCTCCTGCCTCTGTGGTTCAGGTGGCATCCTTGCCTTTGGTTCTGGACACCTGTGCCCTGGATCATCTTCAGTCTGTGGTGCCACATCACTCCCTTACCCTGTGTGACACGGCACCAAGCATGCCTGGACAAAATCCAGTGGTTGTTGGGCAGTTACAGATGTGCTTTATGCAAGTGTGCTAAAGGTGCCGATGCCTGAGCATCTCTGCTGTAGGGAGTAATCCGGATATTATATGGAACTCCATGTGGTGTAACTGCAACCAGGGAGAGGTTGCACAGAGCAGTGTGGATGTGAGCCACCCAGAGCCAAAAGGCACAGGAGATAGGGATTAAAGCAGCTTGGTACACACAGCCCACGAAAAATATGGGAAGACAGCTGTTCTAGAAAATATTTCTGTAATACCAATCTGGGTGTCACCAAAACTGAACAGTGCCATGGCTTTCCTGTTAGAAGGTGCTCCTTGGAGGCAGGGGTATGTAGTATGACTTGGGCATGTATTTCTCCACTTCTACAAGATTGGATCTTTCCCAACCCAAATACCCAGGCAACTGTGTCTTTTTAGATGCAGAGATCATTTTTACGTCTCTGGGGTTGAAGTCAGGTTGTTTCTTCCCTCATCTTCTTTTAAATATGCAGGCAACTAATTGGCTAGTTTTTTTACTCATGAGTTTCTTGCATTCTCATAAATTTGTTAGCACAGCATCTCTTTGAAGGCAAGAGGATAAATGTGTGTAATTATATTGTTTTTACTGGTTGAGAGATCTAGTCTAAACCATTCCTTTTCCCTGGCTTTAACCCCTTCTATCTCTTCAATAACATGTTTTAAGTGTAGAGGCATGCTTGCATGTCTCTATTTTAATTTTGAGAGCTTGAAGATGATTAAGTTTAACAAAAATGCACATCCAAGGCATATGCAGAAAAGTCCATAGCTTTACTCCCACAGACTTGCAGCTAAAGCTTGAGACCCAGTGAAAATAAGCTGGTGGTGTTCCTGGCACTATTTGTAGTGTTTTTTGTCATGATACAGGACAAGGTAAAGAAGTCCTATGCAGGGCTGAGTATCCAGCAGCGTTTGTGGGAGCTACGTTCACCAAAACGTAAAGGGAGGAATGTGAAGGAAGTCTCCAAACTTCTGGACAGATGTAAGAATGTACAAAGTCTAGCATGAGGAACATCTTTATGAGTGAGTTGTTAGTGGTACTCCCATGTGGAAAAGTGTCTTGTGCTCATGGTTACTCCTTCTGCCATGAGACAGAAGGAAAACACCTTCTTGGTCATATTCATTCTTGATCTGTTGGTTACAAATGCTTTTTTTCATGAGAAACTGGGGCATGCCTCTTAGACTGGGGGGTCATTTTTATATCTTTTACGGTCTGGGTACTGCCTTGATTACAACTTCTAGCAGAAGCAGGGCCGTGACAGTCATGGCCAAGGTATACTCAGCAGAACACCTGGCAAAGCAGTTCTGGTTGTATATCATTATGACCTTATTCCTCATGTCTCTACTCAGCTCAAATGCCATTTCAGCTAGCCACAATTAAAGGGAGAGGAGTATGTGCTGTTATATAAAAGACAATATCAGGTGATTAATACTTGTGCTGGCCATTTTATTCCACCATTAAATGTGCTGAATTAACATTTCTGCCAGAAATTTCTTAGTGCTTCATCCCTAAATGTATCTGATATGAATCATTTTTGGCTTCAGTATTAGACTTTTGTTTGTAAGGGATTCTTAATAATCCAAATAGAAAAGGGCAGTTCATATTTCTTTGCTAACTGGAGTTTTGGTTTCAGTGGTTTGTTTTTCTTTAACTGAAGGCTGTAGGTAATGCATGATTTAATAAAATTACTTGAGCATTCCCGCCTGAGCACTGATCATGATAGAATAATACAAATGATTGATGCTCTCTTTCTTTATGGTAAGCCAAAAAACCTGATCATGGTATCATAAAAGAGGAATAGCATTTTATAGCAGCAATCAAACTTGAATGAAAACTAATGAATTAAAGGGGAAAGTTTTAGTACCTCTTCGAAAAAAAAATTCCAAGTATTTTATGAGATGAATTTATATAGGCTTTAAGGTAGAATTCTTTTTGTAAAATAGACATGATAGTTTTTTCTGTCACATTTAGTGTTTTTCCAAAACATTCTAATAGCAACAGCCAAAAAAACAACTAAATAAGAAGCTCTGATATTTTGATTAGAATAATTAAATATTCCTTTATTTTACAGCTGTGAAATGAATATACAAAGAGAAGATCGTATGTATTTTCTCTTGTGGATAGAAAAGGATTCTGCATTTTTTCTTAAGTAATTTTTGTATAAAGCTCACCTATGAAGGCTGTTAAATACCTTCCGCCTGGGGGTTTGTTTTGTTGTGCTCTTCTCGCTTGCATTTGTGTACCTTAAAAATTAACCCAGAAGGTAGAGATTTGTTATTAAGTGTATCTGACAAGTCAGGGTTGTGATTTGGTCATGGTCTAAAGCCATGGTTATACAATCATTTAGTTTGGCACAAATGCCAGTAGAAGCAATTCCTTCCTTCCTCTGCCACAGTCATGGCTGCCTACTCTGATTATGCCCTTGATGCTCCCTGCAGCATTTTTGAAGCTGAACCATAGACTGAGTGGAAGCCTTATCCAATAAAAAGGAAGTGGCTGGATGGATGGATGCTTGCAGGAATCACAGCATCACCAGAACTAAGCAAACAGCTTGGGGTGGTCTTTTTTCACAGGGATAGAGACTTTGACGCATTGAAAACAAAACCTAGCAATGATGCTAGTTTGGGGCAGAGGGAACAGAACAGGCCACCAAACAGGAGAAACCAAACTGCTGTGGGAATTTTGGTGTCATGAGTGGTTTGTGTTTATTTGGACTCCAAGGACAAAATTTTTAATAAATCCTCTAAACCACACTGTTCCTAGGGAGTCAGTCTTGCCCTTCCAGAGTGGAAGTGGATGGATGCTGGCTGAGGGCCATGGCCCGCTGATCATCAGTCCTGTCACCACTTGCCCTTTCAGCACAACACAGTGCCCGGTGTCTTTCACAGCCCAGAAACATCCCTCTGTGGCATTCAGCTCATGAACTCGGATCAGGCTGTTGGAACATCAACAGGTTCTGGTTCGCTTTGTTCTTTGAGTCAGCTGTGAGCCACTGGTGTTAATCTGCTGCTGCCTCAGGGCACACTGCAGGATCCTCGTGCATTTTCTCTAGCTAAAAACATAAAAATACTTTTCTCTACTTTAACACTTTCTTTTTTGTTCATTTGATCCCCAAATTTTGGATTTCTAATAGTAAACTAAGCAAAATTTTATTGTAATGTATGAGAGAGGGCTGTCCCAGGCAGAAACAATCAGCAAAAAATTAAATACTGTTCATTTATACTTCAGTATGGTTGGCTTTAAAATTTTAGTGTCAAGTGTTTGGTAATTTTCTATATGGTCTCTGCATGAATTATTAGAAGTTATGGGTTCAATATATGTATAAACAGATGATTTATTGTTCCCAGTAAAGACTCAGTCTCATGGTTCAACACAAAAATGGCATGGATTAGAATGTAAAGTAAGCAGAGTGACAAAATGCCATCAGATATATGCTGTTTATGTACATGTACATTCTTTATATGAATAGTTCCTTGCTTTGTTACTATTGTAGCTTTAAGCATCTTAAGGAGCTGGCGTTAGTGAACTGCTGCTTAGAGTTAGGTGTGCCATTAAGGAGAAAGTACACAGAAGATGTTTCATGCCAAAGGCATGATGTGAAATGGAATTTTAGATATTTATGGAACAAGGTCGCAAAATGCTATATGAAATAGACGGTAACAGAAAAGGTATAATTTAAAATGACAAGCAAGAAGATGAGGCAAAAAAGGACAAAATTAAGAATTTATACAAAAAAATGGATGCATGAAATGTAAGAAGGTGGTAGAAGGATTACAAGAGTGGATGAGAGTGTAAAATTGTCCAATTTCCAGGATACTTAGGGGCTTATGTACCATTGTCAGGAGGAGAAGCTTTTGTAGGTGTTCATGTGTCTAATAATAACCTGCATCTTGAGCTGCATGAACGCTTACAAAAATAACCCATATTCATTTAGAACTCTAAATGGATTCAAGGATTCTTGGGTTTTAGACTGTTTTATGCTTTTGAAATTTTTACTCATTGTGATGAAACCTAAATGAAGATAAAACTAAAACCTGAATTTAGAATGGGCTGAAAGGGAATGGTTGATACAATGTAATGGAGCTTGAGAATAAACGAATCAAAATGAGAACCAAGAGCTTAAGTGAGCATTTAGCCGTGCAGGAAAAAAGGAAGAAAATTATCTTTAATGTGTAGGAGAAGTAGCAGAAAGATTTATTTACGATCTGGATTAGGAAGGCTAGGGAAAGGTGAAACAAAAATGACATTTTTATTACAGGCTTGAGTGGCAGGGGGATGCTGGTGATGCAATGCTTTGGTGGGGAGACAAAGAGGTCAGTTTTGGCCGTGTTAAGATGATGACATGCCAGGTAGGTGAGGTATCAGTGAGACAGCTGAGGTAGGAGATTAGGTACAGGAAAGGTCAGGAGTGGAGAGGTTAATCTGGGTTTTGTCAATAGAGCTGCTGGTGTATTCTGCTTAACAAATATTTTCATTAAGCCTGTATCAGAATCACAAAAAAAATACCAAACAAGAAACTCTCAAAAGCCATTGATGGTCACAAGATATTTTTTAATAAAGGGTGCGGTTACTGCAGGTGTCTTGACTTGAAGTTGGATCTTCCACCAGAAGTTGTTCTTGTATCTTCTATTGCTTACAATACAGAGTTTGATTTCATGTTTGAATGGAGACAGTGGTCCATTAAAATAAATTACCAGAATGTTTGCCTAACAGATCAGATTGACTGGATGTGGAATCCAGTGGTTTAGGCTCACAGTTAGACTGACAGGTTGCACTAAACAGAACTAAAAATAAATTCTGTCACTCCTGCACTGTTTTTCTACTTCCTTTCTTCTGCTGAGCATACAATTCAGTTTATTCGATCTCCTCGTTCAGAGAAGATGTATGTTTTTCTATATAATATTTTCTATTTTATGGAAAACTAAAACAGCTGCTTTGCCAAGTACACAGTAAATAAACTGCTTATAGAATGTACTAATGTAGTTGGCTTAATTTATATGCAAATGTGAGCAATGCTATTTTAGACTAGTGCAGCAAATTGCTAAAAGAGGAGTCTCATAAATATTGGCTTTTGAAGATTGGAGTCTGAATATTTAAGAAGGAAATGGTTTTTTTACAGGGAAATTTGGTTTTCTGAATTCCATTTGAGAAACAGGTTGAGTTTGTTTTACTTTTTTTTCTTTCTTACAAAAAAAATGTTGGTTTTCAAACAACTTTTTAGGAGCTTTGGATTTTCGTAGTTTTCACTGTAATCAAACCTGCTGTTATTTCTATTCATGCCATATAGTTTTATTTGTCTTGGTCTTCCTTGCTTGCAGAAGTAGAGCAGCAGCTATTGCTTTGAAGAATGTCAACCACTTGTCAGTCATGAATTATTTTGTGTTTGGTTATGTTTTATCTGTGAGAGTATCTTTTAAAGGTGATTTTTTGGGAGGAGGGAAGCAGAGACTCATTTTTTGCAGGTATTAATGAGGGCAGAATATTTTCCGAGTGTGCTGATGAAGGTATTTTCTTCCAAAACACTCATTAGGGTGTGTCCCGCTGCGTCTCTTTGTTGGTCCACTGGTGAGCATACCAATGTAGTTTAGCATGCTCTTTCTCCCTGGCTTCAATTTAACTTCCTTCTTATATCAAAGGCAATTTTGACGAGAACTTTAAATGCCAGAAAAGGTAGTGTTCATTTTGTGAAAACGAGATTTTGATTTGTCATCTGCTGGCACTTCAGTTCTTAGCTCTTGAGATATTTGAGTACTTTGAATAAGCTGAGCTTTGGTGGTACTGGGAGATATTTGAGGAACTGAGAAACGGTTTTTCACGGCAGCGTTGCCTCAGTTGGGAGGGAAAAACTGAGTTATTGAAGTTGTTATTGAGGGGGAGGAACTGTTTATAAACAAAAGATATAAACTATTGAGCAAAGACCAGGACAGTTGTAGATTTCATGCTTAGGAGCAGGTCATCCTATGGAAATGAAGCCAGTAAAAGCTCAGTCAGCAAAGTTTGACCAAGAGTTGTGATGCTGCTGCCCATGAAAAAGACTCAAGTGAAAGTATGCATATAGGGTGACATGACAGAAATGGGAAAAATACCAGGGAATAATTAAAATATTTTGTTTCAGATATGAAAATTCTTGAATTACTTTGTGGTTAAAAGGTGATTTACTGGTATGTATTTATTAATTGTGATCATATATTGTTAGGGGTTTCAATTTTACTCTTTGCTGTGCAAGATACGGTTTTGTTCTACAAGCAGATAAAAGTGCCCTCTTGCAGACTAATTTCTCTGGGAAAATACTATTAATCTTTTCTAGTGGCAAAGTTTAGGAAGGTTTTGTACTCTATAAATTGTGCTTTTGTGACATTTGCTTTTTGTCTGTCAGTACATACTGGAGATCTCTAAGGTAGGCTGAAAACAAATTAAGTATCCGTTTATCAGGAAATGAATGGAAATGAGTGGTTGTGATACGGGTTGGCACAGATGAGAACACGGATTTAAAATTTATTTCCCTTTCACTAACATGAAAATAACTGGAGAAGGGTAGCTCTGAATCGGTTTAATGTGTGCTAGAAATGTGACTTTGAGGCATGTTATGAACCTCTCCATCAATACTGATTAGTTCATCTGACTCTGTGATAAATCATATGCTCAAAATGTGGACAAATGTACACCACAGCCACATGAACATCTAATCCAGTTCCTTCTCACTGGTGGCTGCATTAGTGTGCTGCAAAGCACCCATCTACATCGACTTACCTGAAAGGAAAGGAGGGAATGGGTGGGTGCTGGAAAACCAAGCCAATGGAAATATTAGAACAAAATTCTTATTTTAACTAGGGGTGGATGAGTAAAAGTACCTTGAGTCATTTTTTACAGTGACTTTCTTTTTCTAGGTTAAGGTAATGCTTCCTTTCTTTGAGTCCTAGAAAAACAATGTTGCTTTCCGAAAGTCCCGGTAGCACAAATGAACACATATATAATTTTCGTTATCAAATTAATATTCTTCACTTCAGTTTCCAGTTCAGAGATAAAATATATGATATTGTTCTCTTGCTCCACTGGCATCTTACTTCTAACAGCACAGGCCTTGTTAGAAAATGAATGCTGCTTTATTTCAGGTATTTTCAAAGCTGCTTCAATGAAAGAAAATAAAGAATTTTCTTAAGTCAAAGACAGTGAAGCATTTCTTGACTTACTCTTAGACTTTATAAAATTACACTTTCACAATGCCTGTGTGTGTGTAGTCACTCCTCTATCAGTCTGAGATCACAAAAAACATTTAAATAAAATATGCAGAAGTACAGCTGATTATTAGGTCATGTATATACAATTCCTGAGGATTCAGTTGTTTTTTCTGCCCCTAACTAGTTATTTTTCCATTAAAGGTTATTGTCATCATTATGGTTAACTGCTAGGAAATCAGTTGTCCACCTCTATATGTTTCCGATTTTCAAGTTTCCGATTGTTTCTGTCCAGCTTGGGAATACTTGAGTTTCAACTCTTTCACCCTCTGAAGGTTTAGGAGCTGACAGTTTAGTTACTTGGTCTATGTTTTTCAGATTCCTGCTGATGCGACTGAATTCAGTGATTCAAGATGTTGTATTTTCTTGCCCACATGAGAGTGATTATACAGCAGTTCCTCTATCAGGAAAGGTCACAGCAGTTATGTCGGGCACATACATAACTTTTAAAATATGTTTATAGCCAGTGTCCCTTGTACTTACAGGGAGCGTGATACATGTGTGAGCATCTGATCATGCATCTGACAGATGCAAAATGCCTGAAGATCCATGCCAGGAACTGCAGACCTGTCAAAACAATAGCCAGTTAATCTGAATTTTTGGTATATTAAATTAAATATATTCTGATAAAATCCCTTTTGTCTGACTGAATGTTTTCTCTCAGAACAGTGTGTTGTATTGATAGGAGAAAATATGTATGAAATTTTGGATTACCTAAAATTGCTACTTGAATAGCTGAAACTCTAGCATTTGGTATTGAGGCACATATGGTTGTTTGTTCTTGTACGTAAAGGTTTTTTCAAGTTTTGCACAGAATTTATAAGTTTGGATAGCCTTTTTAAGACATGATTTCTTCATTCTCTTTTCCACCTCAGTCATGTGTTCCTTGTCAGGACATTTTTAGCTTTATCGTTTTAATTTACCTTTCTACAGTTATACTTAGAAACAAAACTTAGAAAGCACTCTGTTGTTTACTGTATTTCATATGGTAATGGCCACTAACAGCTTTTGTCTTTCTAACAGACAGAATTAATGATCTGGGACCATCCTCACAAGGGAAGTTGTCCAGGGTCAGAATGCTCAGTCTATCCATTTGGATTTTCTTCTACTGTTCTATAGCAGATAACTTCAGCCTTTAAATTATGGTCTAGAACTTATGAGTCAATAGACCCTGAGATGACCAAAAGTATGCTGTAAAGGACTTTCTTAAAAGGAAAAAACTAAAGAGGAAGAGGTGTGGGGGGAAAAGGAGGACAATTTTTTTTTTTTTTTTTTTAGGAGTGATCCTCATTTTTAAATTACTGTTTTGATCATGAAGGAAGCTTCTTTTGCATATCCTGCTCTTCATCAAATTTAGTGCAGCTTTTAAATATACTTTGTCTGAGACTCCATAGGAATATTAAAAATCGAGTTTTCAAGTCTTGCCTCAGATTTTCTTTCCCCGTACTTCTAAGAATAGGAAGTCCATTCCTGGGAGGAGCTTGCTGGTGGTACCTTAACCTTTCCTCAGTTGTTGACAGCACATACACTAAACAAATCCCTTTCATAAAACAGCCTCGAGGGATTATTAAGGTTTACAGAATAGCATTTTCTTGCATGAAATCTGTGGTCCCACTGCTTGGCTGGCTCTGCTCCTCATAGGAGTTTGAAGCAAAAAATAGCAAGACCGCAAGGGTCTGAAGGATTCTTGCATCCACTAAACTTTCTGTTTGAAATAATCCCAGATCTCTGTTTTCATTCGCTCACATGTACTTTAGGCTCACCATTCTACTGCTCTGCATCTCTCTGCCCTGGAGATAGCGCGGAATTTTGCATGAGCCCTTTAGCCAGACAGAAGAGGTAAGGGTTACATCCTCCCTGCATTCCTCTTAGGGCTGGGAGTGGTGACATTTAGGATTTTTACCTTTGACCCAAAGATTTACAGTCTCAGGAGATGTAGATATGCAATTACTTTAAATCTTTTTGTTTCTCTGGACTCGTGGTTTAAAAGCCAGTGGGAACAAAATCAGTGAGACGGCCAAATCTGCTTTAAGTACGAGGCATAACAAAAAGCTGCCAGTTTCGGTTCCAGAAACATGAAAGAGGCATTAGTACTCCTCAGTTACAGGGAGAAATCTCTTCTGTCTGCTAGATGTGGACAGGATGGGGCTTTTAGAGTCACAGCCCTGCTATGACAGCTCTGCTGCTGGCTGCCCTGAGCTGCCACTAAATGCCACAGTCTCCTCCAAGGAAGCACAGGAAAGAGCTCCTATTAACAGCCATAACGACCTTATCAGATCAGTCTCGGTTTCAAAGGGATTCTGCCACTCTTCCAGCAGCTTCATGAAAGCTGGCATCTCCTTCCTTTTCCCCAAGGAGTTAGCATTTCACAGAAGTCTCTTTAACCAAGAAGCAGACAAGGTTGAAAGTCCTTGCGTTGTTTAAGCTTCACCTTTACTGGCTACTCCAGAAGGATGAATGTGCTCTAGGGGAGAGCTGAGTATTCTTTGAATCCTGGTGTACATTTCTGTCTCTGAGAAGGCTTGTTGATGAGGCAGGTTGTGGAAATACTTTTTAATTGTGCTTGTTCCTACTAAGGGCAAAAGCCAAGCTATTTTTCTTTCCTTCAAAGTTGAATCTCGGAAAATAATCCCGGCAAGACTTTTTGCTGCAGAAGCTGCAGCTGGCAGTCCAATATGCTTATTGTTTCATAGATTTGCAGTAGAAAGCAGTCCCTGTTTTGTCTAGAATTCTTTTTTTTAAAATTTTTTTATTTCACAGAGTTTATTTTTTGAGAGGACATTTAATGTCTCTGCCTGTCATGATAGATGGAAGTCTAAGAAGTTTGGAAACTAGATGAACACAAAGATTTCACTATGTACTGGAGTCTGGGTGTTTCTTTGCGCTGTGTGGTTTGCACTCAGGTCTCTTTTCTCAGTTGTAGCTGGGGGGGAGAATTTATCCAGGAGTTTCACTTCCGTAATTTAAACAGTTTCAGAACAGTGGTTATGCCAAAGCCGTGACCTGAGGTCAAGTCTTAATTTTCAGGCAAGCAAAACCCCAGGACCTTTTGCTGCGTGCCCCACTGGATATGCACGCCTGACTGCTGGAACTTAAATGCTAACGGAGTGTCAGCTCTTCCCAGACAGCTTTATTTCATGTTTATGTGCAAGGTGAATAATGACACGCTCAGAAATGCTCGAACTTAGTAGCTGAGAATCAGAAAAGAGCAGATTTGAAAACTGTCACACTGTTGGTTGTGTGATCACCACTACTGCGAGATAGCAGAGGAAAGGCAAATCGGTTTAGTTAAAATCTTTGTCATAGAATTGCAGAGTCTGTTTTGTCTGTAAAAAGCCCCTAAGACTGAGTCCAGCTGTAGCTCAGTACAGCCAAGGTCACCACTAAACCATGTCTCAAGTGCCACATCAAGATGTCTTTTAAATACTTCCTGGGCAGTCTGATCCCTCACATTGGCCATTGACTCACACCTCTGGTATGTATATGCAAGACTTTTTTGTGTCCTCATTTTTAGATTATATGAGTGAGATTTACAGAATTGCATAAATCCATCCTTGTTTCATGGCATTTTCAGAATTCCAATCAGTTTGCTCCTGTCTGGGAGCAGAGTTAGGTGAGAAATAGGTACTTTTGAGATCGCCACCCCAGGCATTTTCACATAAAGCCTGAGGAATATATAACTTGGTCAACAGTGTAGAAGCATTATCAGTAATCTTCTCCTTCCCATCTGTGATTCTGAACTCTACATCATTACTTTGATATTTCGTGCTCTCCAATCCACTAACATTTAGGATATGTAATAGAGGCCAACACTTCTACAAGCTCAAGGAGTTCAGCAAGATTACAGGATTGACTTTTACAACATAGATTTTGAAGAGATTCACTGAAATCTGAGGTGCTACATGATATATCTGTGGGTTTTTTAATTGGTAGAAATAACTTAAAAGTGAAGCAATTTGCTATTTTCAGAAAGGATTGCTGTATTAGCAGTTTTTTCAAGAAAAATGAGAGTTCCTAAACATTGGTGATGATTTATTAATTCTTTCTTGTTTTACGGCTATAAATATAATTGTTTAAGATCAGAATGTTTTTCAAGTTTGCAACAAAATTGCAATAAAAATTTACTCTAGAGCAATCTTCCTGTTATACAGCATCATGTATCTAGAGAAGACAAGGTTAGTCTGAGTAGTGTACAAATGTTTTCTGGAAAAAAATGATTGTTTTTCAGGACTCAAATAATTACCATTGTGGATTTTGGAATGCAATTGTTCTGTAGCGTGCAATTCTGTGTTATTTGAAAATATTTTACTTCTCTGGTTAAATATTGGTTCTATTTATTATTTCAACATTTTATGAATATTTTCATGTCTCTGGGAACTTTCTATGCATTTTATCAGCTGAATAAATGAAGTAATTCACAAACCAAATGCCTCTTGCTATCGATGGCTTATGGGGACCTTGTCATTCCCTGTAGCCTTTTCTCAGGCCCAGCTGTGTGGGTCTGAAATCACTTGGCTGGTAATTAGGTATTTATCAGATTGTTTCTGAAAAGGGATGAGACAGTTATCTGACACAATTATCTTTGAAAATTGAATCCCTCTTTTCTGGTGCTGCTGAGGACATTCAAAAATGCTGTGGATGTTTAAAGCTTAATGCCTTTGAAAAACCCTTGCTTTGCTACATCAGGTATAACAGAGGAGTCAAAAGGCAGTTAAAGGAGTGGTTTGGGTTTGGTTTTTTTTAACCTTTCAGACGCTGGATTTTCGTTCTATCAAATGTTGTTTCTTTTCCAGTGCGACTCTACTTGGAAGCACTTTTGACAACAACCACTTCTTCAAACATCCACTACTTAATAGTGTTTGAAAACTCAGTATTTCTTACAAATCAAGAAACTACTAATTACATCAAGGCATTACTAATTTATTTTTTTCTTGTTAAAAAGGTGATGCATGTACAGTTCTAGAAAACACAGTTCCCAAACACCCTCTTGAAAGTCTTGGTAGATGAGACATGAGTCTTTTGTTTAATTTGCCAAAGGACAAAAGGAGGTAGTGCATCAGTAATATCAGGTACGAGAGTTTTTGCTTTATTTAGATCAATCCTTGGCTGTCCACAAAATTTTTAAATGTTTTGCCTGGTTTTAAAATTTTTCTATTGGAAAACACAGGCCTCATTACACTGTTACTGGATTTCTCATACATTTAGATTATTTTTAAAACATAGCATTTCTTTCAAGATGCTCAAACCTCCCTGAGGGAACATATTTAAGTTTGATCTGGAGGTACTAAATTCTTGCACCACTTACGTGCAAAAGGAGTTTGTAGAATAGAAAGGTGGAATTATCTTATATAGTAGAAGTGGACCACCACTTTCTTTCTTCCTGGCATTCATGAGTAGGGGACTTCTGAGCTGAGAAATTTCCAGGCTTGCATGGTTTGGAGAGAAATACTTCCTATGATACGTGTTGCTTTCTTCTGAGTAGGTATAAACTAGTATGTGATATTTGGCAGTCTCGTAATTTGGGTTCAGAATCATGTTGAAGTTTTACTTCCTGGTTGTTGAATCACAGTCAGAAAAGAAAAAATCTCACTGTAACAAGGCAAAGCATTTAAAAGATAGCAACCTTATAGATAATGCATATACTTTGTTATCATTTTTATTCTCATGACTATCTGCAGTTTCTTTGCAGATACCTTGCCTCAGTTAGTGATCCAGCTACTAACCAAGATTTGTGGGCTTCTTCTTTGCCCTCCCTGCTTTATATTTTGTATATGGTACCACATCCAAATCTAGGTCTGAATTCCACTCGTTTTCTCACAGGACTTTCTGCAGTGCTGTTAGTTACTACAGGATTTGTTGCCCATTTGCTTGCTTGCCCTTATTAATAGATGGTGCCCGATTATGCAGAAAGAGACCCAGGCTGATTACAGGTGATAAAATTTTGAAAAACATGAAACTGCATTAAAAACCACCCCGAACAGCTGTTTCAAAAGTCTTGTGTTTTAGAGTTGCATGAAGCAAGTCAGCTGAAGATCCTGTTGGTGGTACTGCTCCTTTGACAGACTTATTTTAATTACAGAGAAATTCTCTGTTCTCTTAGCGTAAATTATGTGAGGCTGCCTGGTTACTATTGGGAAGAACAACCCACAGTGTCACATTCCCTGAGATTTGAAGCTCAAGTAAATTTTATCATGTTAAAGATCTTTAAAGCTACATCCCCTCTTCCTCCCACACAGGCTGCTGTGTGCACACACAGACTGATCTGCACTGGGCAACTCTTAGCTGAGAGCTTGATGTCTTTCCCTCTCCCCCTCCTGAATAGCTTATTGAGAGTGATGACACACATATCTTCACTTCTCCCCTCTCTTCCCCCAGCTTTTACCTATATCAGCAGTTTCCACAAAAAAAAAGGCTAATTAGCAGAATGAAATCACTTTCTGGATTTGAGGAAAGTTTTGTTCAGTGAATTCATTGGTGACTGTTACCAATTACCTCTTGGCCTCTGATTGCTCCCCTGAGAATGACTGAATATAAAATAGAGAACAAAATCTGCGATACCGAGGGTCTGTGCAAAATAATAGTCTGCAAGTTAGAATTGATTTTTGCATTCCAGGGGAATAATCAACCTGAACACAACTATCACAGTGATGACAGGCCATAGCTTACAATGCTGCATAGCATATTTAAGTGTTCATCTATCTACTTGTTCTGCTTCCCTGTGGGATCATAAGGTTATTCCCCTAAAAATGTCATCACAAACCTCCTCAACTTTCTCTTTAATGACTGTGAATTCAGGACTTTTCACAGGATAAATAATTTTTCTAGTATTCATATTATTTTTTAAGTATTTTTTTCTATTAAACTCTAAAAGACATCCCCAGCATGCTATCTCCACCATGTCTACCCCTATTCCAGGGCCATTTGATGCTGACAGCTGTTCCAGTCACCCTGCACTACACCTCCTGAGTATTTTGTGACCAGTTTTCAATGAGAGGGTAGCCTTTCTTCTTTCTGTACTGGACACTTTATAGTATCCTATTTCCCAAAACAGAATATGGATTGCTGATTTTGGTGCAATGGTTCCTAAGCAGGGAAGTGGGATAATCACAGGTGAGGCGGGGAAGTGATAATTTAGTTTCTCGAGACTGCGTCTTATCAGGTTTTGTATATCAGGATGGAATCTCCCTTTTTATCTGGGCTACCTATTCCACTGTGTATTGACCCTCACAGTAGAGAAGTTTTTATCTTAGATACAAGTGGAATTTCTGAGTTTCAATTTGTGCTTTTAGCTGTGTCAATGTCCACCACTGCCAAGAGCTTGGCTCTTTTTTTTTTTTTTCATTCCATCACAGCAAGGATTTATCCACATGGATCGGATTCCGCTGATCTTCTGCTGACTGAGCAGTCCCAGCCTCTCCCCAAATGACAGATGTTCCTAACTCTTAATCATTTTTGTGCTGCTCTGCTGAATTTACTCCACTGTTGGTCTTATACTGGGTAGCCCAACACTGGACCCCGCACTGCAGGTGTGGCCTCTCCTCTGCTTAGGAGAGGGACAAGAATGACCCCCTTCTCCTACCTGCTGTCAGCGCTTTCCCAGAGTAGTCCAGGATACTTTTGGTTTTCTTTTCTGCAAGAACACATTGCTACTCAACTCTTTGTCCAGGAGGACTAGTACTAAGTCCTTGGCAGAGCTGCTTTCCAGCCAATTGCCCTCAAGGGTATACTGGCGTCTTGGATTATTTCTCACCATGTGCAGGATTTGGGATTGAATTTGAATTTTATGAGATTTTCCTACCTGCAGAGGTCCCTCTGGATAGTGGTACAACCACCGTCCCCTCCTCCCACTTTTATGTCACCTGCAAACTTGCTGAGGGTGTACTCAGTCTTGCTGTCCAGGTAGCTGGTAACAGTGCTGGACTCAATAGCAACCCCTAGAACGTACTGCAAGGGACTGGATGTGCAGCTGGACTTTGTGATGCTGATAATGATCCCTTAAAACCTGACAGTTCAGGCAGTTTTCAGTCCACCTCGCTCTCTGCGCATCTAGTTTGTGCCTCATCAGCTTCTTTATGAGGATCTTATGGAAGAAAGCATCGAAGACCTTCTTACAGTTAAGATAAAAAATACCCACTGGTCTCCCCTTATCTACCAAGCCAGTCATCTCATCAAAGGAGGCTTTCAGGTTGGTTAAACATGGCTTTCTCTTTATAAAACCACGTTGATTACTGATCACCTTGTAATCCTTCCATGCATATGGACATGGTCTCCAGAATAGGTTCATCCTTCACCTTCTCAGGGTTCGAGATGAGGTAACAGGCCTGCTCCTGCCTGAATCCTTCATCCCAAAGATAGGGACAACACTTGCTTTTTTTCCAGTTTTCAGGAATCTCTTCTGTGCATCTGTCAGGTTCCAGGAACTGGTGTGTGTCCAGGTGCAAGTGCTTCCTCACCTGATCAACCTCCACTGAGAGGAAATATTCCTTAGTTCAGACTTCTCTTCTGGTTCTAGGGCCCTGGGATTCCTTAGGGCTGGTCTTTCCAACAAAAACTGAGATAAAAAGGGCAAAAAATACCCCAGCTTTTTCCATGTTCTTTGTCTCCAGGTCCCCCACCTCATCTTCCTGGTCTTTCTTTTGCTGTTTATGTATTTGTAGGAGTCCCTCTTCCTGCCCTTCATATACTTTGTCAGACTGCTTTCCAGGTGGGCTTTGTTTTCCCTGCATGCTCAGACACTGACTTTATTGCTCCTGACAGAGCAGGCAGCAAAGACAGAGAGCAGGAAGCATTTGGTAACCTAATTTAAGTCCTTGAGAGAGACCAGCACTCTGGGGGCCAGGCAGGGGCAGGAGCCTGTGGAACGCTCTCACTTTTCTCGAGTCTTCTCAATTCCTGCCTGAAGACTAAGGCAAAACCCCCATGTGGCAATTTTTTCCTTTTTGTTTGGTCTTTACATTGAGCTGATTTTTACTTAGTGCCAGCCAATAAGGAATGGATACCAGATCCTCTTTTCTGCTGCAGGGCAGACACAGTGTGAATGGCAATGGAGGTGAGGAGAACATGACACATGGACTGTGGAGAATCTGGAGTCTTGGGGAATCTCTTAGAACTGATTGCTTGGGGAGCTTGTTTCTATTCTGATTCTGTTGAGTGATAAGCATCAACCCCTTCAAGAAAAGAGCCCGACCTGACCCATTCTATTTTTTTTCTTTTGTGTCACGTACATATGCGTGTTTCTGAAAAAATACCAGATGAATTTGCTTTTAATGTATCTGAAGAATCATTTTAAAAAACCTAGACACACACAATACAATTCATGGGATATTTTTTTTTCCCATTCTATTTACACTCCTTAACACTCCACTTCATGTTCTATACCTTTCATTGCACGTTTATGTTATATTATAAATATACTGCTTCCTTACATAGAAATCCTGTTCTGTTGCTCGCTGTGTCGCTGACATACCCCTCCCCGAGGAAAGCTTCTTTGTTCAAGTTGTCCTTTAAACAGCATCAACCTCAGTTTCTGTGGTCAGGCATGAAGAAAACATCAGAGATTAGCAGAACTTTTGGTGGAAAAATTGTTTATGAGACAGAGACTGGTGGCAGAAAAACTGTACCTTTTGCCATATGTTCGGCTCCGCACACTGAGCTTAAGTACAAGGGGATGAGCATGGACACCACTTCTTTTTAATTTGAATTATATTAGGTGAACTATTCTTGTGGTACTGCTTAGGCAGTAAATACACCATACAGAAATCAAGTCAGTTACAGTCTGGCTAAGACTGTTACATTAAGTTTGTCATCTGACAGCTTAGAAATGTAAATTGAGCACATTCAATACATTTCTATCATTAATAACAGTAAATATTTCACTCTTGGGTTTCTCTCTGCATTGAAAAAAAAAAACAAAACACAGCTTAAAGTAAATAAAGTGCAAATCTTACATCATAGTTGTTAAAACCAGTTGTTAACAATTGATTCTAAAAATGCAAATGTCTGGGAATACTAAAAGATTAAATGAGGTGAGCTTCGTGAATGTCTGCTGGAGCTGTCACTGAAAGCATCACAGTCCAGATCCACAGATGTGTTATACTGTAACTACTCTGGTTTAAATAGATTTACGTTCTTGAGCTGCTTTGATCTTAGTAGAGTAGCTATACTTTATGACAGAAAAAGAGCTAGCCAGACCTTTTCCCCTAGTTCATCAAATCTCTGTCACTTTTGCTCCTGACTGGACACAGTTGAGACAATATATGGCAGTGCTTCTTTCTCATCCTCCTGGAATTTTAAGTAATTTTAGTTTAACGTAGACTGGATGTTTACAATTGTAGATGGAAGTTCTTGATTTCAGAGATCTATAACTGTACTGATGCTAATGCACAGGAGGAGTAAGTTCAGTAGTAGTGTTAGTGTAAACAGAGATGACCAGATTATCAGAGATGATAACCAGGTGTCTGACTAATAGGCATGGGGATTGAAAGTATGGGAAGGACTATCCACTACCAGCAGGCCTAACAATGCATGACAAGCTTTAGAAATTCCACTTCCAAAAATAACCTTGCTTCAAATGAAGATTTTCTATTTTTCTTTTTTCTCTGTTCGGTGAAATTTTGCTAGTCCACTCCTAGGTGGTCGGGTACATGGCAAATGGAAATTCTGTCTCCTTTTGTAGATAAGCAATCTTATTTAGCATAATATTTACCAAAGTGCACAGATTTTATAAAGGGGAGTTATTTTACAGGTTAGAATCTTAATTGCCTGACTTTTGTGTCCATTCTTTCTGCTCAAGAGACTGTGGAAATCTGGTCTTAGGAAGCTGGTTACATAAGAGAAGCATCAATAGTTATCAAATTCTTTAAAAAACTCCAGAGACATGAAAATGAAACCAGCATTGGTTTTGATCTTGTCTGTGTTTTTGCTTCTGCACTGGCTATAGTGATAAATAGCACTAGACTTTGGAAGTGGGAGAAAATAATTGATTAGACCTTTTCTCTGCATTTACCATAGTACTTCTTTCCCCTCTGGGCTTGTGCAGTTTAATTTGCCATTGATTTTTTAATGATTATAATGTCATAGAGAAGCCAGTGTTTATCCTCATTGTGCACTCTGGACAAGGCATTGGATTTGAATCTTTTCTTGCACGTTTTGGTGTAGGTCTATGGCCATTTCATACAGAGTGACATGAGGTTTCAGGCCAGCTGAAGTGTCTGTGCTGAGTGCATCCTTCTCCTGTCACTGGCAACATCTAATTAGTGCCAGTCCTTATTCTGCAGTATTAGTTTTGTGGGTCAGACACTGAAAGACTAATTGCACGCAATTGCATCTGAGTCCCTTTGGCTGCAGTACATCTCTGGGTGTTTCTTCCATTGTAGTGTAGTGCAAGGATTGTGGCACTGTGGCAGTAGATGATGAAAAAAAAGGTCCTGTTTCTCTTTTGCTGGACTCAGCTTCTATCTGAAAACCATTCTGATGACAACACTTTCTACTTTATCTTTCCTGTGATCAGGGCTACTCTTTCAGAAGCTCTGTAGCCCAAATAAAGATAATTAGCCTCCTACTCAGGATTGTTCTCAAGGAATTTCTACAGGAATTGTTTTTAAACTGTAGGTTAAAGACCTTTGTTTTCATATTAAAATTATTTCGATTCATGAAAAATATCTTCACTGAAATTTTTTGTAAGAATAATATTTTTAATAACATTCAGATAATTTCAGGTTTTAGAATGAAGTATATTTCAAACATAAGCTCACAAGCAGAATAAGAGGGTGGAAAAACTTTTAACTAAACAGCCAAGCACTCAGGGTCAGAGCTCTCTGTGGAGCTCTGTCACATAGAGAGATTAAAAAGAAGTCATAATCTATCAGTTAAATAAATGTAAGAGGGAGGTATGGAAAAAGGAAATGTTGGATTCTTGCATGTCATGGCTTCACAGAGAAGGTGAGTGCCGTCATGTGTGTTCCTGGGATTCATCCCTCCCCTGCAACATTACAGTTGAGGTGAGCTGACATTGGCTAAAGAGCAAAATTTATTTCTGATTAAAATAGAGTTGGATGGTGAGAAAAATGACAAAAATTAAAACTTTCCCCCTCCTTCCCTTCCTGTTTTTCCTAGATTCAACTCCATCCCTTCATACTCAACTCCTCTACCTCTGCTACCTCATCTTTTTCTGGAGTGGTGCAGGGGGATGGGGCATGGAAGATTGTGGTTAGTTGATAAGAGCTCCTTTAAGCCTCTCCTTCTTCCTCCTCACATTTTCCCTCTGCTCCAGAGTAGTTACTTCTCATGGGCTGCAATCCTTCAGGATAAACCTATTCCTGCATGGACTGCAACTTTCTCCAGGGAACATTCACCTAGGCCCCTCCATGGGCTGCAGTATGGATACGTGCTCTCCAGCATAGTCCTCTCCATGGCATGCATGGGAATCCGTTCAGGCACCTGGAGCACCTCTTCTCTCCTCCTGCCTTCACCTCAGTGTTCCTTTACCTCACATTATAATGAAAAGAGTAAATCTTGAAGTGAAAGTGCTACTTCTTTAGGATTTGCTTGATGAAGCAAGATCAAAGGTCTGCTTCCTCAGCTTTGTGCTAGAAGCAACACTCAGTCTCGTGTTCGCAGCAGAGAGTAAAGGTGAAGAAACCACGGGAGTCTGAAACCAAAGTAGTAAATAGTTTTACAGAGTAAACTGCTATTACTGTGCAGAGAAAGAGATGGATTTTCTAAGGGCGTGAGTTTGCAAATCCTCATTTCAGTCTTGGAGTCATATCAGGAATAGCATTTAGAGCAGCATGTAACACCTTGGCCATTAATTGCTGTTAACTCTGCCATTAAGAGCTGTCAAGCTGTTTGCAACAGAAGAGCAGCCATACAAGTGATAGGGGAAATTAAAAGAATGGGAATGGAAGGAACCTGGAGTTTTTGTGTGGCTGTGGCTGAGATGAGGAGAAAAAAAAGGTACTAAAATATTACGTAGAATACAGGCAATTGTAATAGGAAATGGAGTGTTATTATTTCTAGTTGCTAAGATAATAGAAACAGGCACAACACAAAAAGAAAATTTAAAATGCAACACGTGTAAGAGATTGACTCTGTTCACATTACACTTATTTATGCATTTCTGAACATCCAAAAGTGTCAGGTGGCACTGAACGCTCCCAGTAATCATGCAACTCTTCAATCTGCAGTCATTAAATATGTATTAGGTTTACAGATGAAACTCCCCTGTCCCAACAGATTGAACAAGTGACTGGTGTCGCTATAGTTTTCTTCACTATTGTGGTTATATCTGCTGGCATTTAGGTAATATAGGAGTCATAATCCAAACTGGTTGTGTCTGAGTATGCATTAGCTACAAGGAGGACAAGGAGAAGTAAATAAGAGGTGTGTGTAGTTGTAAAGTTATCAAGGTCTAACAGTTATTTATGGCTAGAGTAGATTTTGATGTGCCAATGTACATCAGATTTACAGTTGCTTGGTGGTCTCTAGTTGTTGGTTAGGGTCAGGCAATTTGGCACGTCTCATAACTTGACAGACACTTAAAATAGTGTCTCTTTTCATCATCAAGATCTTGACACAAACCCCAGATACTATGGAATATGTGGAATATTACATTCACTTGCATTTGGGTTTGTATTGAGAGAAAGGCCCTTTAAAAAAACAGAACACTCAAAGAACCTCCCCCAAAACAAAACAATAAATCAGATTTCAGATTGCGTGTATTTATTTATCTAGAAAATATCTATGCTGCTCTTAGAAACCTACTGAAATAATCTGAAAAATGTATTTTAGAAAGCTTTAGAGGAAAGGCCTTTTGAACAGGCTGAAAACAAGGCTGGAGGCTGTGGGGTCTCCATTTCTGGGGACATTCCAAACCGACCTGGATGCTTTCCTGTGGAACCTGCTCCAGATGATGCTCCCTTGGCAGGGAGTTGGACTGGATGATCTCCAGGGGTCCCTTCCAACCCCAACAGTTCTGTGATTTCTGGACAAGTCTATACTAACCACTAACATAGGTGAAGAATAAACAAATGAGTAGGACGAGCAGAGATGACTTTTAAGCACTCATAGAGCTGCAAATGCATTTTAATCTACAGATGTGGTGGTCAGAAAGATGAGTCTAAAAGTCATATTTTGGTTAAAAATATTTTGATTTTTGATTTTTTTTTTAAATTTAAAATATTGTCTTCCTTAATAAGATTCCATTCTTCTGTCAGTCAGATGAAAACTTTCTGCCCATAAGAACATAGCAACTCACCAGAAAGTTGTCTTAACTGTTCAAGTTAATTCTGGGTAAAATTATCCCTAATCTTCATTCAGCAAAATCTTGTTTCATGAGAGGACTAAAGTAAAGTTTTTAACCCTGCTTTCATAGTAAATTGGATGGCCTTAACAGTTTTCTCAACCTGTGCAAGAGTTTAAGTATTCCTTTGCACTGAGATGGATTAAACATGCACTTAATTATCTTGCTGAAGTGAGCAGTTTCTTTAATAACTTAACCAAACAACATGGAGCACTTTAAAATACATGTGTGCGCTGTGGGGATCCTCATGTCTCCCTTTAAAACATCTGGTTTGGGGTTGTCTGCTCTGCAAGCATAGTTAATATTCTGGTTGTGGTTTTCAGCTGCCTAACTGTTAGATAATTTAACATTATTTTAATAGTTAAAGTCATATTGAAACCAGCATTCTTCACGGAATTACTCTGGACAAAAACATTTGGAAGTACCTCAATTTATCTTTAATTCTTCTGTTTTTATTTCCGTTGTGTGTTGCAGGTGACGTTTACGTTAGCGCTGCCGAGCTGGTGTAATGCAAGGAGGGACGCATCATGAAATGGAAACATTATCCTTTTCTGGCTGTAGTGGCTGTATTCAGCCTTTCCAGATGCCATCAGTTACTGGGTCAGCTCATTCCAGGTAGGTACCTTTCATTTCAGCATAAATGTTCATGTTTTGATGCTGTCCATGTGAGCGTGTGCATGGCTGTACCTGACGTTCTCTCTGGGTGTTAAAACGTGTGTATGTGTGGAATTAAGGAAGTTGTGAGTTTATCTGCATGTGTAGCACACAGAATTTGATAATTTAATTGTATTGTCTGTGCTGCAATGATTGGGTGTTTTTGGCTGCAAAGGAGAATATACAAAAGGAGTGGCATGAAAATATGAGTATGAGAAGGTTAAGGTGGCTCTTAAAGCATTCCTTTGATTAGCACTGTTGGTGGGGGGAAGATACAGATTGCAGAAACAGACTGGAATATCAAAGAGAATTGGAAATCTATATAGAGAACCTTCCTGAAGAAGGAGCAAAATAGCAACTGGGAAATGCTGAGATGTAGTGTTTCAGTGAGGCCCTAGAGATCAGGGGTTGTCCTGGTGCTTGTGAATGGCAATTCTTACTAGTGCAGAGAGGAGTAGGGAGTGTGTGTAGAAATGGCAAGATACTCTTTTACTCTTCAACTTTCTAAGGAAGGTGGTGGTAAAATAGGGAACCTGTATCACTGCAGCAAACAGTGGATTTTTGTTCTAGTAACATAAAGAAAACAAAAAGTGTTTTGTTGTATTGGGGTATTTTTTTAAAAATACATCTGTAAAAGCAGCTTCCAATTAGTTCTGAATAATTTTCAATATTCGTACAGAAAAATCTAAACGAACTTTGATCAGTTCCACTAATGATGTACAATCTTTCAGGAAAACACAGTAACTATATACAAAAAAGTGACATGCTAGTTTTTACTGGTTTCCTTTTCTGCTTTGAATCTGAATGACAATTTAGAAGACTTTGCTGCCTGAATTTCTAGGTTGAATACCTTGTGCAAGCAGAATTTTTGGCTATACGATTTCCTTCTCTGTATCTCCGGGCAACTAGCTCAAATATAGACTACTGAATGAAAAGAGACAGGAAACTGATTTCCTCAAGGATTTGTTCACCTGTATTGAATGGTGGTTCACAGAAAATAAAATAAGGAAATGAATTGTTATTTTTTTCCCCTGGTTTTGTTAGTTTCAAATGCAGAAAGACTCCAGAATAAAGGAAGATGTGAGTTAAAATTATCATTTTAAAAGTTTGACCTCGGACCTCAAACGTAATCTCAAAGCAATTTACCTGTCACAAAGACATCTACTGCTTATTTTAAAAGGAATACCTGCAGATCCAAATGTATTTGCATGATAGCTACCTCCATCCACTTGCATTGGTTTCAATTTAGTTGTAGTTTTGTAGTCTCTACTAAAAAGACTGTTTTCATTGTATTACTTTTTCCATCAAATTAGTTTCAGAATAAAATCACAGGTGGCATTTTGATTTTTGTCCCTGCTTTGTAATTTTCATCACAGACCTCAGACTTGAACCAAGAGATTACTGTACTTGGCCAGACATCAGCATGCTGAGCCTTGCTGGCAGGGTGCCAGGAGTGTGATTATCACAAAAGATCAAATAAAGCAGGATTTTTTTTTTTTTTCCTTTAAGCAGTTCATCCCATTCATTTTGCTCTTTTCATGTCTATTCCTTATAAAAGGTCTCTTTCAATTTTTTTTTTCAATGTACAGAAAGAGAGAGAACTGTGAAAAATATCAAACTTTTTCCTTAATTTTATGGGGGGGAAAAGAAATAACAGTTCTTTAGAATTCTACTGTAGCCATTAAAAAAAAAAATCAATTTAGCAATAGGTAACAGCTTTTCCTGAGGATTGCTAAAAGCAGCTGAAATATGTCATCATAGTACTAATAAATTGTGATACTTTATTTCAATAAAAACATGCTTTTAAAATAACAAACTAAATTGAATTATTTTTAGATCGTGTTATTAGAAACCTCTAAAAAATGAAATGTAGTGGTTTCAAACTCTCCAATTCCATCTTACCTAAAAATTGAAATTGTTCCAGCCTTACTGATGGCATAGTTTGTCATGTGAAATTAAAGCTATTGGAAATGTGTTAGAGCTTACCTTCAGATCTGGAACACTCAGCTTCAGTAAAATGTGATGAATTTTAATGGTGGTCTTATAACTTTGAAACATTTGTTGTAGTTTTTGCTGAATCTTTTCATATATTCTTGTTGAGTCTCACTCTTTTGCATATGGGGTCCACAGGGAAGCACTGTCTCCCCCCTTTATTAAAATCACGGCTGAGCCTTTCATCTCATGTCATTACATCTTACCTCTAATTCACATATAAAATACACTCACAATTCCACTGTGGCTGTCTCCTGAGGCATAAAGTATCTCTGCATTGGCACATCTTTATTTAATCAGGGATTGAACATTATCTGGGAAAGATGTGATTTTTTTTTTTTTCCTTGCCAGTAGCTCTGCATATTTAAAAGCTGAAAAACTTGATAGCTGATTTTAAAGTGCACTGATCTAAGAAAACATGGCATTAACTAATGCCATGTTATGTTTAGGTGCATATGTTGAGCTCTATGTTTTCAGTTAAGTCTTTAAAGAGTTTTAAAGTTACCAGTTACTAGATTGTCGAAAAACAAACAAAAAATCTGACATACAGCAAAATATGTTAATAATTTAAACTGATTTTTTTTTTATTTTGACACTAATAAGTGCAAACTTACAAATTTTTGGGCTGCGAATAAAGACAACGTGAGCATTCCTGCTGGATCTGGCTGGGTTTGGAACCTGGTTCTTTAGCAGTGAGTGTTGTGGAAGGGCTCTCCATCTGAACTGGAACAGATGCCACTTATGCTGTGTCTCGTCAATCCTCGAGCTTCACAGAGATACCTGCACAAACAAAGCCTTGTAAAAACATGACAAATTTGTCAACAATGCCGAAAACAAACAAGGAAAAATTTTGCATGCTCCTGATAGATTGTAATAGATTTTTGCAACAGAATTCTTTGTAGATATTACGAAGAGGAGGATGAGGAAAATAGCTCTTTTGAACCCAGATTTTTTGAGAAATTTTGATTGGAGCTTTTAGACCTCTGTAATTTACAAATACTGTGCGTTCTTTCTCCAGAAAGAACCACCAGACAAGAGGTTTCCTTTAAGAAATGCAAATATATAACAAAGCATATGACATATAAAACATACATCACAAAATATAAATTTGAGAAACTATTCAGGGGAGTAAGTGTAAAAAAACATAAAATAAACAACCCTTTTTGGCAGTCATAGAAGCTTACTGAAGAGAATCAGTTCAGGATTTGACTTTTCCTGGGGCAGAAAGTAGTATTTTAAATTTCCTTTTCCCTAATACTTCCTGGCTTATTAATGAAACACTACAGGAAATAAATTCACCATCCAACCTTGTTTGCCTGTTTTCAACAGGAGACAGTTGTTCATAATGAAACTCCTATAAATTCAGATTGCTTACACTGTAGCATCTTAGGGGCAGTGAAAAAGAGGCAATCTTTTTTGAGTCTGAATACTCCTTCATTAGAGCTTTTGTCAAATCAATAGTAATTCAGTAACATAAGCAACTGAATTATTTGGTATCATCTTTTGGGGTTTTTTTAAACCACTGTTAACTTTTTAGTACTCAAAACTTTGCCATCTGGCTAGAGAAAACAAGATTTGTGGTTTTGACCTACATGTAACTTCACCAAACTTGCTCTCTGCATATGACACTTGGGATTTATATGTCTGGTTGATACATTTTGACAAGAAATTCTATATTCTTCTAGTTTCCCTGCAGCCTGTGAAGGTGCCTTGATCTTAATTTGCTGCTTCATAAAGAAAACCAGGGTCTTGTAAGGTGCATTCAGGCATTCTTCTGTACTTTAAGTGCCTGAATGGATTTTCAATCAAATAGTCAAAATAAATCTGTCAATGACTAAACAAGGCATTGAATACGTCAGGTGAAGAATTTAGCTAGTTTTGTGGTTAGGCTGGTCTTTTTCTGAGAATAATGTTTTAAAAAGGGGGTGTTCAGCCAAACTCAACCAACCCATAGTTTATCTCTTGGCTGTCTTTTGGCACAGGCTGAGAGGCAAGGAGAATTGAATGTTTAAATTTCATGTAAGCCTCTGATCATAAAGATGTGAAGGAAGAGTGATGACTCATTGAGCTAAGGAAAGTAAGTGATCGGTGCTCTCTTGAAACCTCTTGAGGAGTGGTGGATATGGGTTTAAATTCCTTCCATGGGGAGGTACTTGAGGATAGTTTTCACCTTTTCTGAGCAAGTGCTCCAAGAGCTAGGCTCATATTAAAGAAAGATGGCAGTGATTTCATTTTTTTTGTTATAAATTTGTATTGTTTGAAAGCAAAGTGATGTTTGTATCTATTTTGAGATGAACCACTAAGCCTTCCAAAGCTTGATTTTTAGGTCACAGAGAAAATAAGGCAAAGGACAGAAGGATCAAAAAAACTCAAAAACTTAGATAAAGCTGCACCTTCTCAGATACAGAGCTATAAATCCCAGAGTAATTTTAACTCTGAAGAAGGAAGGATACGATACACGAGAGTCAGATTCTTAAAAACAGGTCCTCAAATTCCATGCAAATTCCACTTCTTTCCTTGAATCTGAGCTCAAACGGGGATAACCTTTATCTGTTTTTTTATTAAATACATAGATACTCATTATGTCATTAAATACATGAGATTGCTCATGGATATGAATGGAAGTGTGTAGCTCAGATGTAGGAACATTCATGGAATCAGGGAAGTTTTTTAGGTTAGAAGGCACACTGAAGTCATTTAGTCTGCACTGGATGCACTCTTTCTTTTCTTTTCCTTCCAAATGCACTCATGAACGGCAACTGGAGGGAATTCATCACCCCTTGCCCGCTGGCTGTGCTCACTAAAGCATCCCAGTATGTTGGTAGCCTTCCCTAGGTCAAGGGCACAGTGCCAGCTCAAACCCAGCTCACCAACCAGGCTTCCACATTCATCTTGTCCTACTCTTAACTTTCCATCACATAATTTCTACTGTAGAGAGCATAATCCTGGGGGATCTGTTCTGTTGACAGACTGGAGTGGCAAGAAATGCCGTGTTTTGGCGCACGTCCTCTGGTAATTTTGTTTTCACAGCCTTTATGAAATGTCACTCCTGGCCATAAATTGTATTTTTGTGATCCTAATTTAATATAACAGTGACAAATGCATCTGTAAGTGATGTGTAGCAAGGTGTGATGATTTAATGTATTGCTTCCACTTGTAAGTGCCACCAAGTTTGTAGATTGTGGAAGTCAAGGTCAAATGCAGGGAGAGTAGACAGACAGTTTAGGCCTTGCTTGGGGTCAAGGAACATGTGGAAAGATGTGCTTCTATCATGTACATCCAATTAACTTGAAGCAGACAGAAAATAGTTGTCAATTCAGAACTGAAAAGAAAAACAAAATAAACCAAAACTCAAACCAAACACCACTCACATTTTTTCTAGGCCCTCTAGAAAAAGGGTTCTATTTAGACTGAGTAAACAAAAAAAAGAAAGAAATTAAGAAAAAAACTGGAATCTCTGCTCTTGTAAAGACCAATGTTTGTGTTCACACCTGCATCTTCCTTCTCTTTTATTGCTGCAACATTCATAGGCCATCCTGAAACCTCTTGCAGGAAAAAAGAACTGCCAGCTGAGATCATCTCACCTTTTGTATGCCTGTGCATATGCCTTTGTAAAAACGCATAATGACATACAATTATCAGTTAGTAACTCTCTAAACTGGGAAGTCATCTTGCTTCATGGAGCATTCAGCTCTTTTGAAGTGCAGAGCAGTATGTCATCCTTGTAGAATATTTTTTAAATGTCCTAATATTCATGTACTAATGCTAGATCCCATTATGTTGTGATACAATGTATTTGTTATCAAGGAAATATTATGATGTTTCCATGGTATGATATTACCATGCATAATTTCCATTATGGCTGTTCAAATGAGGTTACTTAATAACACAAGAGATAATAATTTCTTGTTATGAGGAAATTAAGAGTGTATTAAATCTCATAAAATATTTTCAGTTAATATACCTACACAACAATCATGCAATTTTTCTAGTCATCCATCCATGCTGATAGGAGTAAAAGCAAATAGCTATTTTTTTTATTAATTTGAAATATTGTGGCCAAATTTTAAATACTTTCTGACTCAATCAGATTATTTGTCAGCTGTTTTTTGCAGTCTTGTGATTTACTCATCTTTTTTCGAAGTATTCAGAATGTTCATGTTTGTGGGCTTTTTTTGTGTCATCTGAGGTTTTCCCTATTGGGCGGTAGGTTTAGTTTTGTCTTGTTTTTTAATTGTTCTGGGCTTTTTGTGATTATTTTTTTTCTGGCTCCTCTCCCTGCTGGACAGGATGACAAAGGTTTCTAATACCTTGTAGTAGAAATGTGCCTGCAAAGAAAGACATATATTAAAAGGGGGGGAAAAAAAAATCCCAGCACGTGCCTCGCCTTCCAGAGATTGTCACTGTGTACACTGAGGTCTTAATAAATAAAAAGATTGCCAGCTGTACTTCAATTCACAGCTTCTTTATTAGCCTTTAAAAAGAAATAAATAAAGCATGACGCTTTATTTAATTGTCTGAATAGATGGAGACAAACCAAGAGGCACAGTCAGCTGCAAGACACTTAATGAAGAAATCCCTATTTTTAATCTAGCTGTAGAAGACACAACTCTTGTGCTTCGATGATGTGGCCTTTGTGATGAACCTGGCTGCAAAACCACATGTGCTGCACCGTCTTCCTAATTAAGTCATCAAAATGCACTGGAGCAACCGGAGTGACTTGCGTAGAGCAGTATAAGTAATTTTAGTTCCTCTATTGCTTGGTTAATAGAAAGTGGCACTGTTCTAGATTATGACTGATAGAGGTGAGGTGCTACAGCTGCTGTCATTGTGCCTGTAGGTAGGTGCCTTTCTGAGCTGTTTCTGTGTGTGTAAGAAGGAACACTTTGCTTTGTCTGTCTTTCTTTTCTTTTACTTTTCAAGGATGTAATCTCAGAGGCATTCCATCCTTTTCTCTTTTCTCCTCAAGAAGCTGATGCCTGTGATTTTTACTCAAAATTTACTGATATTCTGCTTGTTTTGGATGCACTGGCAGAGCATTCACCAAAACTGACCTCAAAATCAGGATTTGAGAAGGCTACCCACTAACATAAATTTTAAGATAAACAAGAAGGAAAAAAGTTCAATAACAATCATGGGGATATAAAAAAGTTTAAGTATACATAATGAGGATGTAATTGGTTTCTCTGTATGGACTTGGCTGGCCACAGCTAAAGATTTTGTAAATGTGTAGACCAGAATCTGAAGTTTTTATTGGTAAAATTTTTGGTAAATACTAATTTCTTGTTTCATGAATAGTTTTACTTGAAGCTCTTAGTTTCTTGGAGACAAAAATATGCTGTTAATGAGAATGACATAATCAGGTTTTGCATACATTTTATATGCATTATAAACTTAGGTTGCAAAGCTTTCCTAGTTTGCATAGCTCTGTGACACTGCCAATTTGACAGCAAGGTTATTGTACAGGCATTTGCACATCAGAATTTAAGAATTATTTGCTTAAATTCTTCAATAAAGACTGTGTTTCATATTGTTAATGAAGAAACAGGCATAAGTGCTCTGTATATATTTGGAGATTATATAAATAGAATTTTCCCAATAAATTGTTCTACCCATCTTAAAATTAACAAGAATAGATGTTTCTTAGTGTAATTTTTCAATTATCCTGAGAATAATTTTCAGTTAGAAAAGTAGAGCACAAAATGACACAGTCTCTATTGAACCTAATATTTATTTAGATGATCAATCTGCTAATGCTTCAAAGCAATTTCATGTCTTTAGCATCAATTATAAAACTAATTTCAATCATATCAGTGAAAGAATGTAACCATTTACAAGGGTGTTTTCACTTACGACTACTCAAGGGGTTACAGTAGACATATCTACACTTGCTAATTTATTTTCAGTGATGTGAAATAGAGTGTCTAGAGATGCTTTATTAGATATTTTTATAAGTGTTGAACATATTTGCGGAATTCCTGCCCTGACACAGGGTGATTTATATGCACCTGTATCTGCATATGCTGAAAAAAAATCCTTGTCAGTTTGCCACCTGATTTTTGCATAAATGAAACAGGAAATTACTCCCTTTTGGCTAATCTGAATTTTAAATCAAAGTGAAATTGGTGAAAGAAACAAGTGTTATTTTAAGCTTATTTCTCAGCCTTAACTGTTGAGTTAGATTGAAAATAACCTTATTCTTAGTATTTACTCTGTGATGCTATCATCAGTACAGCATTGTGTAAATACCTATTCTGTATCTTCTCTATTACAACCATTTTTATAGCATTTTATAAATGTTGATGAAAATCCTTTACTTTTCCTTTCCTTTAAAGGTTTAATAATCCCCACCTATTATTTTTGACCCAGAAGACTCCTCTGAATATGGGCCGTATACAAGTTTTCAATACTTTACATTTGATAAATTTAGCAGCACAAGGCTGTAGGTACTGCAAGTTTCAGTGAGTTTCTGGTTTTGTTAATACATATTAAATATTTTTCCTACATTAATTATTGTACACTAATGGTTAAAAGAACATCAAATATTCTATGTGTTAAAATATTATTGTTATTATATGTATTCTATGTGTTTGCTACTACTAAACCAGTCAGTCCCCTTTCCTCTGCTACTTGAAAACAAAGAAACACCTATCCTTTACAAATGTGTTTTGCTCAAGGCATTGTTACAGGCTGCCACAAAGATAAAAGAAGCCTTAAAAGTGCTGGAAAGCACATCTGGTTAGCTATTTGCTGTTAAGTTCCCGTGGTTAGACATTGCTTTAATTACATTTTGGGTGTGTTTTTTCTTTGTGTTTGATTTTTTTTTTTTTTTTTTTGTAAATTCTGTCCCCAGCATTATCCTAAGGGTAAAATTTAATGATGTTGTTTAAAACTTGGTTTTTAAATCAGATCATAAACGACTTCATTTTGACGCACAGGCGACCACCAAGGTCACACTTTTAATATACGAAAATATGAAAAGGCAGTTTATGGTAAGCAACAAAAGGATGCTCGTGGGGGGTTTCCTTCCTTTCTCTCTGTCTTTGCAAAATGGATCAGTTATGCCCTTCAGGATTGTATTCACATACAGTACTCACAATAAGATTAGACGATTTCCAGTTCTCCTTGTGTTCATCTGGCACTTAAAAATAGAGGTGAAAATTTAAATGTTCTGTTCACGTGTAATACCATTTCAGAAGACATGCTTTGTTATATTCACTAACACTCATCAAAGGTCATGGCACTGACCTAGCACAGAGCTGATCACTTGTGCTTTTCGAAAATACTTAATATACGTGCGTTGTCTTTGAATATATACTACTTAAAATGCCTAGGACAGGTTAACACTTGAAATTTGATGCACACTTAGACCTCTTTGCCTGTTTGACCTGTAGCACATAAACAAACGTGGTGTTTTTGAAGGATGTGGTGCCCATGACCATTTCTGTTCATCAGTTTCTGTCACCTCTTTCTGCCACCTCTCTTAAGCACATCTTTGCTCATGAACGGCAGCTGATCAGCTGGACTTTATCTGGCCAGGAAATCAAGACTGGGCATTGTGCTAGTTCAGAATTGGAGTTAGTAGAGTGATTAGAGCCCTTGTGAATGTTCACAACTGCATCTTCCACTGAGAAAGATTGGGAAGATGTTTAGAGATG
This sequence comes from Oreocharis arfaki, assembly GCA_013398015.1. Taxonomy (NCBI): domain Eukaryota; kingdom Metazoa; phylum Chordata; class Aves; order Passeriformes; family Paramythiidae; genus Oreocharis; species Oreocharis arfaki. The sequence goes on from VZRR01002314.1 coordinate 293,114, forward strand.
GTTAAGTATGACCTAAATACCTCTTGGCTGCGTATGTTCAGTTGTTTCTTTAATCTGATCTATCTATAACTTCTATAGGAATTTATTATTTTCCATTCTTATTGGTTTTATTTCCTATATGTTAGAATTTCATTTGCTTTTATCAGTTGTTAAAACATGTTAGAATTTTAGCCTTCAATTTTTAGGTTTGTTTACAATTTACAGTCTGAAGTAGCTGTGATTTGCTTTACTGCAGATGACATATTTACTTCAGCCAGCTTGCAGTAAGAAGGTAACATCTGGTTTCAAATTTCAGCTCTTTGGTGGCCTGTTTCTAATAACACTCATGGAAGGTTTCTGGTTTGAAGGAGTAAAAGCTTCTTAGGCAATAACTTTGTTTGGTCACTTGGGATGAAGGTAGGTAGGTATTCTGGATTGGTCTCACGAGTTAATCATGGCAATCTGACATACTGACCACAACAGCTGTGTGGATTTAATTTTAAATTTCCAAAATATACAGACAATTCTGAATTTGGACTAAAATGCATGAAACTTAGGACTGCGAAGAGGACAATGATTACTGCTTACCTGGTTTATTTTCTATCCCTTTAAAGCATTTTTTTTCTTTAATGAAATTTCCCTGTCCTTGAAAGTGCTTGCTACATGGAGAGGTCAAAATGTTAACTTAGGTTCAGCTCTTTCCAGCATTCTGACAGCTTACCCAAATTGAGCTCCCTGCTGTCACAGCTAGATCACTTTTGGGACCTGAGTGAGCTTATTTAAAGCTAGCCTGGCACCTTGACTTTACATTGCAGTCTCTGTTCTTTCACTGGCTGCTATCTTTATTTCATTGTGCTGCTTTTCTTGCAAGACTCTGTGCTGTTTTGTCCTATTGTAGACATTTTAGAAGTTATAATATAGCTTGTAAATGAAATTGGCTTCTAATTCCTGATTTTTCTTTTTTCGCCACACAGAAGTATTCTATTATTAAGGAATTTTGTCTCCCTTGGCTTTTGAAAGGCTGTGCAGAGGGTTTTTTTAAACATTGTAAGTTGTGTGTGCTTCAGCAGGAAAGTCTGTGTCATCTACTATTTCAAAGGAACTTAGTACAGTGAGGAAAAAGGATGGTCTGAGGTCAGTTGTAGCTTATGAAGGTATTCAGTCAGCGTCAAGTCTGGCTTTGAGCTCTAGTTCAGAATATTTAACCTTTCTATTACTGCAGAAATTCCAGTCCATCTGTGTTGCAGTCACCTTGTAAGAAATAACTGAAATCCCTTCATCAGCACTTGCAGAGCAGTCTGTTTGGCTAATTCAGAAGGACTGACATGACTAGAAATTAACCAACTAATTTATCCTCTTTTAACAAAAAAAAAAAAAAAAAAGGAAAAAAGCATGTATGATGTATATGGCTACAGTAATACATTTGAAATTCATAAAAGCTTTTTTTTTTCGCATGTTTTTTGAATCTGAAGGAAGATCTAGAGTAAAACTGCTTGATTCTGGCCAATTATGTAAAATCCTTATTCTGATAATGGCTGACATTAATATTCATGTAAGTAACTATGCATAAGCAATACTTTAATACTACCCTAACAGAGTTAAAAAATTCCCCTGAAAGGCCATAGGACACTGGCAATCACCATTAAAACTTACAAATGAATTGACTTCTTTCAAAGTCAGGAATTAAGTGTTCTGAGTCATCTTCAATTGAAGACTTTGTCTTGCCTCCTATTTTAATCTTTAATAAGTCTCCCTTCAGCCTCATAGAGATCCTGTTCCATTTCCCAGCTCTAAAAGACTGGTTTTCTGCATTTTCACTGCGGAATTCTTCATTCCTACCTTGTTTCCTTATGTTTGCTTTATCTCGCATTCGTCTGTGGAAAGATTTATTTTCCTTTTTTTTTTTTTTTTTAGCCTGCTTAGGTAAGTAAAATATGCAGGAGTAGCATCACATTTTTGTCAGGTGAAAATATTTTTTTTTTTTCCTGTTCAGTTCCAACCATACAGCAAAGTTCTCCATTGCTTGGAGAGTTTATTTCAGTCTTCAGTAGTGATAAAGCAATGAACTTGACCAGATTGATAGCTCCATTTATTAGGACCTATCATTTGACTAGCTTAATAATTTAGATTGCAATTTTCCATGTTTTCAGGTGAACCAAATCCATACGTTTGTTTAATGTAAGAGGAGCGGCTCGGGGTTGTTGGATTTAGTGTCGGTTTTTGTTTGTTTGCTTATTTATTTGTTTTCCAAAAAAAGGTCAGAAAAATGGACTCTTTTACCCTTACTAATAAATCCTTAACATTTTGGAGCAAGAATTTAAAACTGGCCATGGGGCTTGCTTGACATTTTTTCTGTTCTTAGAAAAGCTAGTTCAAATATACTCCAGTTGTATGTGCCCATGAATTTTGATATATTTGATATATTGGTAGAATTTGAAAAAAAGTCTTTCACCCTTTTCAGATTAGAAAGGGAAAATCTTGTCAATCCTCTGATCATTACTCCTCAAGAATAGAAGTTGGACTTTGCTAAAGTTATCAGGAAGATTACCCAATCTTTTGTGTTCTCAAGATGATGCCAAATAAATTTCCAGGAGGGAGGCGCTGAATGGAAGAGACAGTCTGGTGAAATCAATACAGAAAAGTCAGAGGATGGTTGTATTGAGGAATTAGGAAAATAGAATATTCTGTGTCAGCTGAGCACGTCTGTGCTCAAAGCCTGTTTACAATGGTATCCTGTTTAGCATGATGTGAGTTAGCACTTCGTGCTATCAGCTCTGTCCACACCATCAAAACTCCTGTTGCAGAGATGTTACTGTGAGCTGTGATACTCTGTGTATGGTTTAGCTTATCTGATAGTAGTGTACATATGCAGGCTAATAAAGTCTGAGACTCCTCTCATTTTCTTTAATCCTTCTTCCTTCACTAGTCTTGGAATCTATTCTTCGCTTTATTGGATGCTACAGGAAAAGAGTTTGAAGAGATGAGACATTCATATGAGAATTGGGCTATGTAGAGAAGGGTGTAGACAGGCTGGAGCAGAAATGAGTCACCACTGAAAGGATTTCAGAGGGTTTTTCGTAAAGTGCTGGGGATATCATTTTGGGAGAATGTAAGAGGAGAGAAGGCTCTGCTTTGTTGGATTTATGGCTTTGGAACACTATATTTTTCTACAATATCCCCCACATTTTTGAGTGGACAGTGCTCCTGAACTGCAGTCAGGGCAATATAAAAAAGGACTGCTGTTTTTGCAATGCCTGTCTTGTTTCCTGTGCAGCCACAGAGAGCTGGAGCCCATCCATGCATCTGCCACAGGTTTCCCAAGTGCTGCTGCACAAGAGACTTCAAACACACTGCCGACCCACAGACATTAATAGTCCACATCTCATTCCATGACTTATCTAATTTGACTCCCATAAACACATTTTCCAGCAGGTCTGAGCATTCGCCATTGGAATTACATATAATAGCATTTTTCACCACAAGATAAGATAGTTAAGGTGTGAAATGTTCTTTAAAAATAAGACTTACCGTGTCTCAGCCTATCTGTCCAGTATTGCTGGAAACTCTTGGTATTATGGGTAGTAGTTCCCTATACTTTCCATCTCTGTGTGAGGGAAGAAATAATGTTTTACATGGGGAAAATTTTGAAGTTCGTATACTTAGTATAGTGTATTGTGGCAATGTTAAAATAATACAGTAAAAAATTCCCTTATACTGTTGCATATTGATTGCATTTTTTTTTAACAGATTTTAGGGGGGGAAAGAAACAATAGGGGCTTACCAATAATTAAGTTTCAGTACTGCTGTATGCAGAACTCTCAATGTAACTGCACAAAACCAGCAGCCTAACAGCACCATAACTTTCGTCTACAAACTTAACAAATACCCAAATATTTGGGGAAATAAAAACCAAACATACATTTTTTGAGCAACATCTTAACCAAGAAATCTCACTGTGGTTTATAGCACAGTGCAAGGTTGTAAGAGATTGTTTGGACCCATCAAATATGCAGATCTTCCACCTCTGTGCTGACATTTGATGACCATCATCCAACCAGCATCATAGTCACATATATGTAGTGCTGTAGATACATGCATCTGAACTGATAATTTAGGCTCGACATAATTTACACTCAATAAAGTGAGGCAATTCAGAGTAGAGTTGATACATTCTCGATGTACTTTTGAGGGTTGTCCTCTCTAGCTATCTGTTCTCTTCCTCTACTCAACTAAGGAGTATGGGTTTACCTTTGGTCAGAAAAATCCCATCCTTGGAGTCTGTTAATTCTCTTCTGAGGACTGGGCTGCCTCTAGACTAAACAGTGGATGTGCTGTTGTTTATCTTGCACCTATTTGTCCTATAATTATCCAAATGGAGGGTCAAGGCAAACTGTGCTGTGGCTGTGCTGTAGTCTGCATGTTCCTGTTTTCTTTCCAGGGAAACCAAAGTGTAAGAAAAAGGCCCTCAGTGCTTGCCTGAAGCTGGGGTCAGTCTGAGGATGTACTACAAGACCCACTAATTTTGTTGTAGCATAGAAGCTTTTAGTTTTTTTATATGAGACTTGTTTCGTTGTCAAGCCGATGAGACCTAAAGATGATATATAAAAGTACCTTTTCTATCCTATTCTGACAGCAGTTCCAAATTATGAAGAAGTCTTGTAGCACTAGTGCAGAGAGTGGAAGTATTAGGGATTCACTGGCATTTTCTGAGATAAGCAAGGCTGTGGGAGCACATGATATATTTTCATGGCATCATCTGAACATGATGGTCTAAGAAATGAGGAAATTTTGAAGTCATTGTGAAGTCTTCAACATTGTCTTGGAAGGGACTCTGGAGTGAGTCTGCTGAAAACCTTGAATCATGAGTCACAAGCTTCAGCAGCAGGGTGAGAGCATCTCGGATCTCAGAAGAGGAAAGAGCGTTGAGCCTGGAGCTTTAACTCTGGGAATGGTGCCTGAAAGTTAACCAGTCTCAGGAGACAAAAGCTCAACTGTGTAAAGCTCAGAAAAATAAATTAGGGAGGAGTTATGAGGGTCTGAATTCATTCCAGCTTATGTTAAGTGGGAACACCTGAATTAGGTCACCCTTGCAGCCAAGGTGGAAGTGGGCTGAATTATTCCTTGACTACTACCTGTGTCTCACCTTTGGCTACAGAAGGAAACAGTGACAATACTGGTGAGTGTCTGATTTTGGATCAGATTTGAGTCCTTTGTTTTCTCATCTTGATGATGATGGGACTTAGCAAAAATCCAGCTACCCTCTCCAGGCTAAAACCTGTATTCTCGTTTTCTATTGATCCAGGAAAGGCATATGCAACATAGGAACTAGCACCAACATTGTGAAGGAGCCTTGACATGACTTGCTCTAATATGGGATATTGTAATTCTTTTCACTCTCCTCAGATCCCCCAGCTTCTTCAGCTGTCAGGCTCTGAGGGCAATTCTGAATTGCCTTGTTCTATTTTTGTCCCCGAATGTGTGTGTAGTGAAAGAGTGTTAGATTAAATTGCAAAATATTTCTTCTTGGGACTATTTTTCTCTTCTTCCAGCAATTAAAATAAAAATTGCATAAGAATGTAGTTTAAGACATCAACACAGGAACAACCAGAGAAAGTAATTTATTACCAGGCTTTGTCTTAAATAAAATAGGTTCACAGTTTTAAGGAAGACAACAAAATGAAGTGTTGCAGCTAGGTATTGTGACCAGCCTTCAGTCTTTGCACAGGGAGAGATATTCTACCCCATGAATAAACTTTACATATAGAGAAGAAAAGAAATTAAGGTTTTGCATAAATTATTTTGCTGACGTTTCCTAAATGCTGAATTTCACTTTATAATTGTTCTTTAAATTACAAAAAAACCCCAAAACAAAACAAACAAACCATAAACCCATGTATGATATCTTAGTTTTGTAGAAGGCCAGTAAAATAATGTTGAGGTTGAAATAATCTATTTTGAAAGTTGCTTGGCGTTTTCTGCTACAAAATACCATAACAAAAAAATCATTAAATCCTTGGCACAGGACAGGGGAACACAACACTGCAGAACTAAGAACCAAGGTTTCCCGTCAGACTGTATGCATTTGCCAAAGAAATAATTTGGTGGGATTTTTGTCTGCATTGTAGTTAGAAAAGATAATCAGAATATTTCATTTTCAAATGTCATTTTAAATTCTGTTATATGCTACAGTTTTTTTTGATACACTGGTGTTTTAAGATTTGTGAAAGAGCATACACAAAAATAGGTTTGGGCATGCCTGGTCATATCAAGACTTGCTCCAGGGAATGACTTCAAAAAAGGTATGGAAAAACGAGTTTTATAATAATTAGAACTAACATAACTAAATTAAAACTCTTTAATTGAACTAATTTAAATTTAAATTGAGAAAAAAATACTTCATTTTACATGCTGCTTGTAATTCAAATGTCAATCTATTCATTTGACAAGCATGAAAGTAAACCTTCCCATTCCAACTTTACAAGCACATCCCAACTCCCTAATTTATATCACATGCAGATAGTATTTGCATAATTTTACATAGGGGTATTTTAGTCCCACAACAATGTTTTATTTCTTGATGTCGTGCTGTTTTAATTTCTCCTACACTCCAAACCACCCTTGAAAATGTTTAGATCTTCTCAAAATTTCTCATGATTTCTCGCATGAATTATCAAAGGCTTGTGATATTTATAAACCCCAGACTGGCTCACTGAAGTGAAATGGAATGTAGAAATTTAATGTTTTACATACTTGTTTTTATAAATATTTGGTGTTCTTTGGAGTCTAAAAATATTCAAGGACTTACCTCTGGAATTGTTGGACCAACAGAGATCACGGTCCTTTACAATTAATTGCTGCTCATAAATTGAAGTTATCTTCTGATTAATGACTCAGCATGTTGATGTTAGTGTTTTATTGCTCCTGCATTTTTACACGCTCTGTGAATTATAGATGTAGTTATCATCCAATGTTGCAAGCATACTAAAAATATGCATATTATTATTGCTGTGCTTTTGATACTGTTTATTACACAGACTTCTGCATGAAAGATTTTATTTCTCTGTTATTAAAAGCCTCTTTAATTTGCACATACAGAAGTCATTGCCCCAGCATGGTTCAGATGTAATTTCCATGTTAGGGCTATAATTCAGCGTAGTTGTTTGCTGTAGCAGTGAGCATCCTTACCTAAGGATAAGAAAAGCCAAATTACTTACTGATTTGTGAAAATTATATTGCACAAGTGAACCATCAAATTTTAAACTCTAATGTGAATAATGGAGCAGTGATCCCAGTTTACATGCTGATAATGAAAGGGAGATGGATGGTTTTCACTACAGACAGCCTGCTATTTTTTTAATCATTCAAGTGCTATTAATCTGTGATGGTTTTGGGCTTCGAGTATTGTTTTTGGGGTACTGAATGTTGCTTTTGCTGAGCTAGTATTAATAGCTTTGTAAGACCAAAATTTTTACAGCTGCATAAAATCCACCAAGTATTATCTAATTTTTATTATGGGCTGAGTAAATTTTGAGAGAGAAGAGTTTCTGCTCTTGCTGCGTTCAAGCCTTTGACGTAGCATGCATTGAAAGGAAGAGCAGATTCCTTTTACTGTGGAGCCCTACTCTCTGAACTCAGAGGACAAAGAGCAGAGAAAATATATGCATTTGAGGGATTACCTGTTAAGGGTGAGGGAAATTACTAGACAAATAGCCGAGAGGGTTTTAATAAACACCTCTGTGAAATGAAAGAAATGCAGTAGCAGAGAGGAGAGAGAATAAAAGGTAGAAGTCCTACAAGTTGTATCCTTAGAGCAATATTTGGGGCACATGCTTGGTAGCTGTTAAAATTTAGAGTGAGCAGCCTGATAACTCGAGAACTAACATGAGAATTAGAGCTGTAGCCCAAAGGCGAGAGAGAAGGGGAAAGGAGCCCCAGGAATAATACATTTACTTTCTAAGAGAAAAGAGAAGTGAAAAGAACATTTGACTAAAGGATTCAGCTCTGTGTGGTGACATGAATTAACCTCCCATTTGCCACTCAGGGAGAATTTTTAGTGCTCACAGTGCAATTCAAACATGTCAGACAGGCACTGAATCTTTCTCAGAAGTCGCTCCAGTCACTCTACCTTTTTAATACTTTTATATCAAAACACATCAGTAGCTCAGGCAACTACTGTGCTTTCAGTTAAGTGTGCAAGAAATGTGCTTCTATATGGGTTCCTCAGATAATGGTTTTATTATTGAGTTTATCTGAATCTATATGAATTCAGAATAATAAATTGTATACTGTCTCAATTATTGTAGGAACAAGGAACTGAGAAATTTTTAAAAAACATTTTAAAAAGCTGGGGGTTCATACTTACACTGTTGAAGCTGTAACATAAGGCCAGCTTGAGGAGAAGTGAGATGACAAATGGATATTAACACATTTTATCACTGCAAAAGAAGACCTATGAGTTTTGTGCCAGAGTCTGGCATAGAGAAACTTATCCCGTAATCAATGGATTAATTCTTAGAACAAATAGATAAGCTGATTGGTTACAAGAAAGTCAGATATAATTTCAAAATAGTTCTTTTTTATGTTGTGATTTTTTCTTTCACATGCAGTGGTGCTACCTTCATGATGCTTTGTTTTTTATATACGTTTTCTGTTCTTTGAGAAGCTCTTTGCCTGGAGTAAATAGTATTTAAAAAATTAACAGAAGGTTGACGAATAGAAAAACCTCATGTTTACTATATTAAAAATTGTCCTTTTTAACCACATAAAAATCACTTTCAACAGAGACCACAGAGAAAAGTTTACATCACTTCTTAGTACAAGTTTCAGGATTCATACAAAATGAGTTGATCAAGTGCATTGTTCAGAGATGCACAGGTTCACTGTTCTGATGCGCTGAGCCACTCTTCTCAGGGCACTGAAAGAAACACAGGGTCATAGGTGTCTTGTAGTGTTTTCCACATCTAGAGACTGAATTATATTGGAATTAGAATAATTTCCTGCTGACTTTATCTTCTGAAAATCAGTAATGTGGCAAGGAAAAATTTTATGCTGAAAATTCATAAACAAGCTAACATGTTTTAATCTACCCTACATGACAAATAAATATTCTCCTAGCCTTCACCTGGCTGTATTTTTTTAAGAAATGGAGTCAGCAATGAAGAAGACTTGTGGATCAGAAAATGAGTAAGATAAGAATCCAGCATAAGTTAAGCTCTTTGATTACACAGTAATGAATGCTGAAATCCACCATCTGCAATGAAGAGCCTCACTAAATGTGAGATTGCTTTTTCCCCAGCCAAGTTCCCATCAGCTTATACAAAAACTGACTTACAAGGTAACTCAGATTTTTCACCATGGCTCAGCAGGACGTTTTCAAGCAGTCATGTTTGAGAATTTCCTGGGCTTTTCATATAAATCACAGCTTTACAAGCCAAAATTTCCTAATAGGTTCTGAAAACAAGAGGAAACCTCAGTAAAGAGCTCTTTCTAAAAGATGAATTCTAGAAGACAATGTGATGAATGCTTTTTGTTTTTATAGACCATGGTAGTGAAATTAAATTAGTTTAGACTGGGGAGTTGCCAGAGGTAATTGGAAATATTAATGGAGAAAGTGCTTTCTCTCCTTGTAAATACAGTCAGGGATAAAGAAGGGTGGGGAAACAACAAAGAAAGGTCTTTTATCTGAGAGGAAACACAATGTAGTGGAAAGGTATAAAAATAAAGATTCAGAGAAGGTAGCAGTGAAGTGCCAGGTAGTAACAAAGTAATCTTGATCACTCAAGCCAAAAGCATGAAAGGCTTGGATATGGAAAAGAAATCTGTGGAAAATGTGAGAACAGACCATCAGTTACTTTTATATTTTTATTTCTAAAATTGTCACTAATACATATTCTATTAGTTTTTAAGATGTATTTTGTTGCCAGTCTGCCAATTCAGAATGTGTTTTGTCATGATTCCTGTTAATTAATACTACTCTGACACACATTTTTCACAGTCAGGTAAATGATTCCAGTCTGCAGACTAAACTACCTAATTACTTTGGGTAAAGGTGGGGAGATTTGGCATAGTTTAAAGTGCTCCATCATACAGCCTTAAAAGCCTTATCCTTCTATTTTCTCAGTCCAGCAGATTAGTGTGAAGTCACCATATGAAAAGTAATCTCCTTTTGAAATATATTTATGCATTATTCATGTTATCTTAATATTTAAATTCCCCCCCCTACCCTAGAAGATATCAAAACACAGTCAAGTGACAAGACATTTATAGACAGGCCTTCTGTTCAGGTTAAATCCCATGTACTTTAATACACATGTAACACAAATCAGAACGTGGTACCCAGTACCACCGGGTTTTTGAGGAAATTCTGGTTGCATCAGGTGTCATTAAAGGAGAGAGTGTGTGTTATGGGTGTGTTTGTGTACACACACGGGTGTGCCAGCACTGCTGGGCACCCAGGAGCTGGGTTGTTTTTGGTAAAGAACCAAGATTATGCTCCAGATAGGAGCCTGATGACATCACCAGGTTGTAGACAGAGTGGACAGTCACAGGAATGTGGAATAGTTCATGTTGGAATAGCCTTGGGACGTCACTGCTCAAAACAGGGTCAGCCATCAGGTCAGTCAAGCCTTCCAGTATCTTTTTGGAAATCTCCAGGCTCAGTTTGCACAACCTGTCTGGGAAACCCTCTCCAGTGCTTGACTGGCTTCATGGGGGGAAAGCTTTTTCTTGTATCCAGTCCAAACCTCTCTCCTTTCAGTTTGTGTCTCTTATCTTCCATTTTTCTGTAACTGCAAAGAGCTTTCCTCCTTATTAATGGATCCTGAACTATTTTAGTGCACGAGCACACTAATGTAGATTGGCCATTTATGTCAGAAAAAATGTTCTGTATCTTTTACAATAGCAAGAAGAATCAATTGAATACCTTTACTGATAATTCTTTATAGTATTTTAAGAAGCTTGTAACATGGCTTATCAACATATACTTAGTGGTCACACACAGTCTTCTCCAAGTGGGACTGTCATATAGCAGGAAGATAATGATACTTTGTTAGCAATTAACCCATATTTTTAATAAAAGAAGACATGTATAATATGCTTAGATGCTGGTCAAATTGAGAAGTACTGAACTGTGTCAATTCTTGTTATTTTTTCATTAAAATTAAGAGAATGCAGAATTACTGCTCAGCTACTATGACCCACTTTCTAATATTCATGCTGTGAAATTAATTGGGTGAAATACTACCTCTTTCAGTTTGCCTACTGTGGCCTATCTAATATACAAGGTGGGAAAAGGTTGATGGGATAGACTCTTTCATCTGTTGCTTTTAATTCTAGACTTAAAAGGAGATTTCAAGTGAAAGATGAATTGTACCCACAGGACTGAGGCTGTGTCTGCAATTAGACAAGGCAATTTCTTTTCTACCATGTCAGGTGCTTGTATGCCATGTTGCAAATTTAATTGTAGCAACTTTTTAAAAAGTTAATCTTTAAATAATTACTTGAGATCCCATATAGCTATGTTTAGTACCTACTATGTTGCTACTGGTTCTATTTCCCGTGAGAGTTCATGAGCAGAGAAGAGACTGGATCTCCATATGAATGTTTGTGTTTAATACCTTCATTATCTGTACTCAGTGTATGTAGTGACTCAGACTCCAGCTTTATGCCTGTATATTTAGGGAGCAGTGAAGGACTGCTAGCAATATCTGTTTAAAAGATTAGCAAGAAAAGAGCTTAGAGGCTGAAACGGTTTTACATATTCTTTTGGGGATGCATTCAGGTGTACAAAATTACTGGTGTGGATAAATAATCTGGGAAAATTCATAAAAGTGCTGGGATGCATAATTTGTGTTTTTCTCTAGAAATGTGAGATGTGATATAAGATGTCATATTAGATTATTTTAAATGAGCTGTCAAATGCAAGTTAGTTCAGTGCTTTCTGGTTTTAATGACTTTTGAACAGCAAGCAAAGGAGACTCTAATAGTGGAATAAGGAAAACATTATAGAAAGCACTTCACAAATGACATTCAAAGCCTCCTCATATACATACAAAAATACCTGTGATAACTAAAAATCTTGGGTGCTCAATGGGGTGTAAAAAAGCAATGGATTCAATGCATTTTGAAAGTATCTATTACATTTCTTAAAAATACATGAAAAATAGTATTCTCACTTTCAGATGGAAGCAGGTTTTTCAGGGTTGTTTTGTTTTGTTTTTTGGGGGTTTTTTTGTGCAGTGTTTTTTTTTAAAGTCACTGAACAGGGAAGGTATGTGCCATCCTGACCAAGGCTTATTTATGTCAGTGTGAGGTCTGCCATGTACTAGTGTGAGAGTTAAGATATGTGGACAGTATGGCAGATTGTACAGGTCTCGACCTTTACTGGTCTCAGATGTGAAAAAGGCAATAACACTTCTGATAAAATGTATGCTTCCTTCTGATTCTTCTTGCAAAAGAGTTGAGAAGGATGGGCAGGCAAAACAAGAAAAGCATGAAGATGGGAGCAGCGGTGTAGAACTTTACATCTTCACGTGAAGCAATTTAAAACCTGCAGTACATATAGGAAAATTAAATGGACCACTTTGCAAGGAAGCAAACCTTCCTTATTACCCCTGCACTTGTTTGCAGGTGGCAATTATTGTCTGTGAAGCCCCAGGTACCCTCATTTTGGTGTTAGAATCAGCCTGAGCAGGGGAATGTGAAAAAGACTCTCCATTTTTATCCCAGTACTTACTGTAAGTAGATATTATTTGAAAGTCTCATAGATATCCAAATAAAAGCTAAAGAGAGGGAAATCTATCTTGTTGTAGATTAATATTGTCAATGTGTTATAATGAAAGGGCCAGTCATATTATATATGAGTATTTACATACTCTTGAAAACTGCTGCAGAATGATTAAAAATGTTTTTAGTAATCAGATACTGAAGCAGGAGTTGCTCAAATTCTAAAGGAGTACAGATGAAATACGATTCACAATGAGTGTAATTCTTATTAGGAAATTGGCAATGCATTAGGAGAGGAAAAATAAGCGGCACAATATGTGGCTCTTCACTGAGTAATTGTCCCAGTTCTTTAACATGGTGATGTACTGCAGTTTGCACCAGTCATTTTAGGCTCACTATATCTGACATGGAGATTTCATTTGTATGTATCTGATGGTTATAAAATATTTTGGGGATTTATGTGTGGGTTTTTTTGTTGTTACCCCTATAATAGCCATCAAAAAATACACACAATAAGGGATAGGTTTGTAACATATCCCTGTGTCGGGAGTGCCAATTTATCTGTCCAGAAGTTACCTATTTTAGCTGTTGTTGGTTTGTTGTAGAAGGCATCTGGACATCAGTGTAGAATATTATATGATGATGTTGAAGAGATTTTAGCAAAATAATGAAGGCAGGGTCAAGTCAGTCAGGAAAGAGAAGATAGGAATAAAAGGTTTCTCTTGAGAGAGGAGGGAGGTCACCAGCAGAGTCACACCTGTCTGGGTTGTTCAGCATTTTCATTAGTACTGAAGAAGTGGGTGTGTGTGAGCAGACAAAACTTACTGATGACACCAAGTTTTTCAAGGTAATAGGAACAACAGCTGACTGTGATGAAGGGAAGAAAGATATCACCATGCAATGTAACTGCAGTAAAACAGCAGATGAAATGTAACCTAGATAAATTTGAAGTGATGCACATGGGAAATAATTCCAACTTTACATATGTAATGATGGATTCCTGCCTGACTATGATCACATGGAAATGAGCAAATGAGATTTTGGAGTTATGATTGATAGTTCTATGAAAATGTCATTTCAGAGCTCAGTAACAGTCAAGAAAAAGGCAAATGAAATGTTAGGTGTTATTAGGAAAGGAATCTAGCATAAGGCAAATAGCATTAATATGCATATATAAAAATCTCTAGTGTGCTGAAATTTTGAATGCTATCTGAAGTTGGTTCCAAACCTATCATCTCTAAAGTCTGTAGGGGGGCTGGAAAATGGAGAAAAACAAAGAGTATAACTGAATAGAAAGACAGAGTGACTTAACTGATAAGAGCTATCAGCCCTTGGGAGAGGTGGTTAAAGGTAGAAAGGATAGAGATTTAGAAAACATGAGAAACTGAGTAACAGAGAAACTGAGTTTGGAGTGATGGCCCACTAGATTTTCTTCAAGAACTGGAAACATTCACTAATACTTACAGGAGAAAAAGTCATGGAAAAAAATAACAATAAAACCTCCATGAACAAGTCACCTTCTTCTTTTATGTAACATTTCTTCATTTATGTAAGAGTCAGCCTGGAGGACTGATTACCACAAGACGCCACGTCAAAAATTGACTGGAAGAATTAAGGGAAGAAAAAGTGCTCTTCCACACCAAACACTACTTTTAGCAGTGGAAGTCCATGACCTGGTAATTGTTGCCTGCAGGGAAAGCACATTAGGGAAGGAGCACTTTTCCTTTGCCCAGAGATGTGCTTTGATGGGCATTGATCACTGTCTGCTGTTGGAGGCAGGAACCAAGACCTTGGTGAGCTGTGCTTATACAAGATGGGATTTCAGGCGAGACCTGTATAAAACCACCTCCCTATTTTTTGATGTTGCAGCTATTTCTTCCACTGGCTGCACAGCTAAATGTAAAGTTCTGAGCTTAGACTATAAAAAGTGCCAGTTTTATGATAATAATTATTTTTGCTTTTCTGATGCCAGGAACTAATATGTATAAAGTTTGTCAGAGACTATGTGTTAAAGTGATATCTAAAACAGCACTTATGCAGCTTGCAGAGTCTGCCTTTGCTGGTGGTATATAGTAACTGGTTACCTGATTTCTTCCTCCTTTCTATCTCTGACAAATGTAATGTCTAGGAAAAAAAGTATCATTAAAGCAATTATTAGAAGCTCTTATCATAACCAAGGCACCAGAATAGTTTTGTTGCTCTTTTGAAACACAGCATTCTTGAATATTTCAGATTGTTCAGACTTTCTCATGAAGTTACAAAAGTTTTACCTTTTCAGGGCTCATTCTACAGATTTCTTTTGAGTTTTCCCTTGTGTCCATGAAACCCCTTTCTGTACTAGTTCCATTTTGCATTTATATTAACACATGCACTTCCATTTGATTCAGTTCAACTGAAGTCAATGGATATTTCACTTTTGACTTCAGTTGAAGCAGAAACGAGCCACAAGCAGCAAATGCAGCAATACCTGCTTTTCAGCTTGGAAATCAACCATCTCCTTCATCTGCTATGTAGGCTGTGATTGCTAATGTGGGACCTGCAGTAGTTTGCAATTTAATAGTTGAAGGAGTTTTCTGAGCTAGGACAGACTGCTAAGAGCAAAACTATAAAGCCCAGTACATTTCTTTTTTCACATGTATTTCTGCCTGCCTAAAACTTAAAAACAACAAAAAAAGGAAAACTTGTTAGTTAAACTGAATGTTTCTTCTCTTCTGTTTTTAATTGTACTTACTTTGTTTCAAGCAAGAATTATTGATCAAAAAAAAAAAAAACAAAACAACAAACCATAATGAAAATGAATAAGCAAATCACCTTGTTCTTCTTTTATGTAACATTTAGTCAGCCTGAGGGACTTCTTACCGCAAGATATGTCAGAAATTAACTAGAGAAATTAATGGATAAAAAAATCCCTTGCCATACTAAATGCTACTTTTAGCACTGAAAGTCTATGACCTGGTAATTGCAGAATATAGGGGAAACATATTAGGGAAGGAGCACTACATCTTTTTTCAATAATTCACTCTTCAACTGGCAAGCAACGTGCTCTCAGTGTGTCTGTGCCTTAGTGGTTTTACAGAGTATGTAACCATTTGACAAGTAAATGTATGTGTTAGAGTGTGGTGTCATCTTTATGGGAAAACAACAGTGAGGTTGGAAGCAGATGAACCAAAAAATTGTCCAGGAAATTGCAGGATGACAGAAATATATTTTGTTTTCTTCGTAGTGAACATGCTGAGACAAGCAGGAAAATGTGAGCAATAACATGGGTTGGCATCTTTATAACTCCTGTATAGAGTTTCTGAAACCTGAAAGATACACAGTAAGAGCCCTTTTTCCTATTCAGGGTATTCATTCTAGCCATACAGGGTGAAACCATTTCTATTCAGGCCCATAGCGTGGCCCAGAGGCAGCGTGAGCCCACTCACTGCACTTGGTCAGGATGTACCAGAAGAGACAAAGTTATGTAGCATGTAGTCTCTTGTAGCTATTCCATTCTTACAATGAAGATAGTAATGTACATTTTTATTATTATTCTTTTCTTGAAAGACATTTGTGGATTGAATCTTCTCTGTGTGGGCTGAAATCACAGTCGATGATGGGTCTGTAGGTAGTTCCTGCCCTGGTGACATTCTTCAGCCAGGCTTAAAGGCTTTCAGGAAAGGTTCTCACTCAGGGTGGAGGAGTACTGGTCTCTGAATAGGAAATATTCTGTCACTAAATAAATCCATGTTGACTCAATCCTGGCTGAGTAGTCTTGGTGAGTTGAACTGGCCTTCATGGGCTTCTTGATTAGAGGCTGCTCTGGGCTTTTTTAGAAGTGTGGTTGCAGACTCCTGAAGAGCTTCAAAACCAAACACAAAAACAGCTTTATTTCCTCCCCTCTTGGAAGAAAAGAAAACCAAATTTCAGTCACTTCAGTTCTGCTTAGTATATGTCCCTAAGTTTTTGGGTTTTTTTTAATTGGGCCATACCTTTGACTGGCTTTTGTATTATAAAGGTAGAACTGTACAATGCTTCATGGCAGGTGTGTTGTGAAGATAAATGCGTAAAGCAGGGGGGAGATACTTTAGGCACAGTGCTTATCTTGGGCTATAGCTGCTCTACATTACCCTGAAGCAGTTTTTGGGGAAAGTCTGGCTAGCCTCTTCTTCAGGGCCAAGGCAGAAAGACAAAAAAAGCATTGGTTTTATGTGTCTGCAAGAAAATGAGTCTATAAAGAAGGCAGATTTCTGTAAATCCAGTTGTAAAGGTACTATTTGCTTGTTGGCTTGCTGAGACAGATTGAAATTTTTTTGTGTGTGTTTTTAAAGTAGTTTTTTCTTCGTAGACTTCTGTATGTTGCATTTCTACTTTTCAGAAATGTAACCTAGAACTCAAGCTAAAAATGTTCCTTTATCAAAAGCAAAGTAGCAAAAACCCCTTGGAGCAACAGGTAAGACAAGATAAAACTTGATGTTTGTATTCAAATGATATATTTTCCTTCAAATCATTAAATATCAATGCATCCCAGATACATTTTGCGCTTTTCTGTCATAAAATCAATGGGCAAGGGACACAAATCAATTTTAGACTCAGAAAATAAGTTGTCAGCACTTCAAGAATTAGTTTATCATTATCCGCAATGTATTTTAGAAAGAAGTGTAGTGTTTGTGACCCACAATTTTATGTCTTTTTGAAAAGGGATAAAATGTAAATCAGAATGTCGAACATCATTCAGAAGCAAGTTCTCCACTGGTTTTTCGTGGAAAGCAATTTTAAAATGTGAGCACATTTTAGGACTTTGTGTGGCTTGTATTTTATTTAATTCTTTTTTCACTTTCTTTTTTTTAGGGTTTGCATTATAGAAAAAGACAAAATATCATATTACTTAGTTGCACTTCCATCAGATATTACTATAATCTAATAATCACTTGGCAGTTGTCATCCAAAGTCTTCTTAAACTATTGCAGCTGATCGAGAGTTTAGACTTTTTGTAACATTGAGCATCTTTTTTAATAGAAATTTAAGGGTCTTATTGACTTAAAGTAAAATTACAGACACTCCCTACAACTCTTAGCATATTATTAGCATATACTGCTAGCTGCATAATAGTTTCAAGAATGATATTCAGGGCTGATAAGAGAATTGAGAAGTTATTTAGTACATTATATATAAATGGGAGAATGTGCTGAGTTTCAGAAAGTCAAAGCTCAGTTTAGGGTTTTACAAACAAGACATCCTGAAAATGAGTCATGACTGGACATTAACATCGCCTAGAGAACAGTCCCTGCAGTTGTCTATCCCTTGGAGAGTGAAACAGTTTGGTAGCACAAACAGGGCTTGCACCATGTGGAAGGAGCTCAGTGGAGTGTTTAATTCACTATCATAGGCACACAAGGATCACAAGTCCTTGAAAGACTTTATAAACACTTTTATGGTTATCTGCTACTTGAAAGAAGAAATCTGAATCCCAGAAATACCTAAAGTTCATCAAGAAACCAGCTTGCACCTTTTAGAGATCATTGTTAATTTTAGCTATGGAGTATCTCAAAGTGTTGAAGTGGTATTAGTAGAAGGCAGCTGGAAAGGGACCAGAGGATAGTTGGGATGTTTTTCTGCCCTTTGTAGCCAGAATTCCCTATCTGCATAAGATTTCTTTCTGCAGCTCTACAGTCAGGAGAAATGGGTTTTCTTAGAACAGTTGAAACAAGATTAAGAAATCTGATCTTCCCTTTTGAATGGACTGAAACCAGAAAATATCTACATCTAAATTTGTTTTATTAAGTCGTTATTTTAAATTTTTCAAGAGTACAACGACTAATTAAAGAGCAATAACAATATTTATTTAGAAACAGGTTTAAAAACTGTGTTGTATTGAAGGAATGTTTTTCCTGTTACTGGGAACTAGTACTGAACATTCCATTGACAGATAGATAATGTCTCCCAGCAGAATTGTCAGTAAATGTTCGTGGGTAAACCCCTTGGTTCTGAGTATTCTTTCTTTGGCCTTTGTGCAGCCTGTTTATGCAGCTAAATTAAGTTCTTTTAATTCTCCTATGTTATTTTCTGTTATTCTGTGATGTTAGATAGTAATACTCCTGAATGATAGGTATATGTGAGAATAAACATAGTAGTACCTGAAAAAGTCAGATACTAAAGTAATTATCTATTTCTGCATACCTAAAAAAGATCTTAAACATGTAACATGAAGAATACACTGTATCAAGCTCAGCAAAATTCCCAGTGGAAGACCAGTTTATATAAATGCAGTGACCAAATTAACTATTTATTGATGTTCTTCCTTATGCTCCCTTATTGTGACATTTTAACTTAATTTTTTTTAGGGAAGAGAAATGCATCTGTGAATCAGACAAACTCTGATTGATACCTCTGACATACAGTGCAGTACAGGGAGTACAAGGATCAAAAGTTAGCCATATACTATAACTTCCTAGTCTATTACAAGTATTTATCTTTGGCCTGCAAAGAGTAAAAAGGAATTGATTTCACACTTATCAATTCACTGCTTATTTTTCAGCTCAACAGAAAGCTTTCTAACGAGTGAAAGGAAATCAATTGATAGCAGTTGCCTCTCCAGTCTGTTTAGAGATTATCTAGCCATAGAAGTTAATCCAAGAAAATATAGCTGGACCTTTCAAACGAGGGTGGTTTGACTTCATGAATTAGTCGGACATAATAAATTCATTTCATAACAACTACATATGATCAATCATAGACTAAATAAGCATCTTCCAAGTTCAAGTTCAAAGCCTGAAAAATATGCCATTAAAGCAAACCAACAAAGCTGTGGGCTTCAGGAGCTGCATCAGGATTCTGGAGAAGAAAGGAAATTAATGACTTGTGGGACTTGCTCTGAAAGAATTAGTATGTGGTTATAATCATGTAATTTTTAGAGTAAAGAATTGTAGTCTGTGGTGGCTTCTCAACACTTCTGGGTTGATGTGTCATTTTGGACAAGTATTGTAATTTTTCTGTGCATAAATTTTTCCCTTTACGTAATGGAGGTAAACAGTCCCATCCACATGAACTGCTTGCAGACCTTTGAAATTTTCTGATTTTAAGGCTAATTAAACAGAGACTGAATTGATGGTTTTTTCCTAATAACATTTTTCAGAAGTTCAGGACTTCACTTTCAAAAACAGTTGTTGGGCATGTTTGTTTTTGGTTTTAAATAATTAGTATGATTTCCAGTACTCTTCAACATTTGGGTTATTTTCATTCTTACAGAGTTTCTACTGTAGCCGTGACTCAAATTGCTGTTAGTCATCACACATTATTTCTTTTCTATCTGGGTGTAAAGTCTAAGTTCTCTCGTTACATCAGTCTCTCTAGATGCATGTTTGCATTTTTTTGAATATATGTTATATACACCATATGCCTACATGTGTAAATATATTTATGCAAAGAAGGGGTTTTCTTGTTAAACACAGGCACAACCATACATCTATTTTAAACTGTATTCTGTGTAATTTAGGATGCTGAGGTGCCTCATCGAATGAAGTGTTCAGGAATAGAGTAAAGCAAAAAAAAAAAAAGATGCTGATTTAATCCAATGAGAGGTAATAATATGAATCGATGAAGCAATGTACAAGCAGATTGTGCAGTACCTGTGTCTGAATTATTGAGCTTGAAATCGGATCAAAGATGGGAGTTATCGAAAGCTAGTGTTTTAGAAGTGGAAATTCTTCTTTGACATGGCAAGAGGAGACTGCAATAACCTTGGCTTAGACGTGGAATCAGAGTGATTAGAGCCAGTGCAAATTTCAGACCCATTCTCTGACAATAAATAAATGGAGATGTCGAGTCTCATTTCAATCACCTTCAGTAATGACCTTGAATGCATGCAAATGTGGAATTTGCTCAATGGGGACTCTGTGGCAACTCTGTGATTCAACTGTGAAATTAGAGTAGCTTGTACTTAAACTGGAATTTCACACCTGCTGAACTAGCAGCTGACTTGCAACAGGAAGGAATGAAATCCTTAAAAAGCCATGCTTGCATATATTTATTTGACATAATTTTTTTCCTCAATTATAACTAAATAGGCAAAAAAAAAAAAAAGAAAAAAAATTAAAATCCAGCTTCTTTTAGAGTTGAAAGAAATACGCATTAGTTGAAGAATGACACCCGAACTCAGATGCTTTCCAAGGTAAATCAATTTAATATTATCAGTGTAAACAAACAGTGCTTTCACAGCCAGGAATCTCAAATAGAATTGCATATTACAAAGTGGGGTTTTTTTATAGGCCAGGACTGGCAGCTCCTGATTATATACATGCCCTGGAATTGCATCATGACAGTGTCGTTTTCTGTCTTGCCACCAACTGAAAAGAGAGAACTGTTACATCTGGGTTTCACTGACTGAACACATTGCCTGGGTCCTAACCATGAAATTTTTTTGCAAGTTACCAAAATTAATACTCACATAAATTGTGACTTATCAAAAATTTAGCTGATAGGTGGAATAATATTTAATAGAATGGATGTTCTTTTTTAAAGATTTAATGGTAAGCTACCTCAACTATGTCCAATGAATTAACCTAAGTAATGTGCACAGTCTTCTTCCATATGGCTGGTTAGTAGTTTTGTGTATTTTCTTTGCACACATTTTATTGTTCCAACATATTTAATTAACTGAAATGATTCTGTATATTTTCAAATTATGGCTGTGTTATACCTGTACATGACACTACACAAAGCAAAAGAATCTCCATTACATCCTGAAATGAATCCCTGTATGCAACTGAATTGAAAATGTGTTATTGAATTTGTGTGGTGATGCTTTGGTGATGAGTGGGCTCCAGGGGTGTGGCTTCTGTGAGAAGCTGCCAGAAGCTTCCCTTATGTCTGATGGAGCCAATGCCAGGAAGACTCCAAGATGGACCTGTTTCTGGCCAGGGCCAAACCCATCAGTGCCAGTCTCATGCCTCGGGAATAATGTATTTAAGAAGGGGAGGACAAAGCTGTGCAATATAAACTGTTGCTGGAGAGGGGCTGAGGATATGGGAGAGGAACAGCCTCAAGGTCGGTGAAGGAGGAGGGGGAGAAAGTACTCCAGGAGCTGAGATTCCCCTGCAGCCCACGAAGACCATTGTGAGGCAACTGTGCTCCTGAAACCCACAGAGGAGCAGGTGAATGGCCAAAGGAGGCTCTGACCCCAAGGGAGACCTGCATTGGTGCTTGGCTCCTGGATAGGGCTTCTGGACCCATAGAGAGCATGCTGGAGTGAATTTGCTGGCCAGACTTGTGACCCTATAGAGAACCCATGCTGGAGCAGTCTGTTCATGAAGGACTGCACCCCATGGAGAGGCCCGTGTTGGAGCAGTCTGTTCATGAAGGACTGCACCCCATGGAGGGGCCCATGTTGGAGCAGTCTGTTCATGAAGGACTGCACCCCATGGAGAGGCCCATGTTGGAGCAGGATTGTCTCCTGTATGAGGGGCCCCACCCTGTGCAGGGGAAAAGTGTGAGGAGTCCTACCCTGCAGAGGAAGCAGTGGCAGAGGTAATGTGTGATGAACCCCATTCCCCTGCAACACTGGGGAGGAGGAGGTAGAGATCAGGAATAAAGTTAAACCCAGGAAAAAGAGAGGAATAGGGGAAAGGTGTTTTAAGAACGGTTTTATTTCTCATTACCATAATCTAATTTGATTTGGAATCAATTCAGTTAAGTTCCTCAAGTCATGTCTCTTTTGTCCATGATGGTGAGTGATCTCTTCTTGCCTTTTACCTTGACCCACAAACCTTTGGTTTTATTTTCTCTCCCTGTCCAGTGAGGAGGGGAGTGATAGAGTCACTTTGGTGGGCACCTGATGTCCAGCCAGTGTCAACCCATCATGAATGTCTATGCTCTGGTGTTCTTGTGACAGTGTTTGTATTTTAGAAGACACTTTTTGTTTAATCTGTTGGTTAGAATATCTTTCCAACTTTGTGCTTTAACTCTGCTCCTTTTTAAAAGGACTGTATTGAGAACATGTCTAGTCCATCATTAGTACTTCATCATTATTCCTACCGTCATTAGTACTTCAAACATTTATGACTCCCTGAGATAAGTTCTCATGTGTTGAAACTGTTCAAACAGAGAAGAAACTGAAATATTTGTCTGGAATTTTCTGCTCTTGATACTGGACTTTTATAAGAAGAGAAGACAAGCAACACCAACCTTCAAAAATATCTTGAGTCATCAAGACACTGGGTGAAGTCAGCCCTTATTTGTTTGCTCTTTTACAACTACCAAAGGGCAAAAAATAATTCAAGAGAAATTTCAGCATAACATTATATTATATTATATTGTCAAGTACTATTAGAACCCACCAAAATATATTTAATGTAGTCACAATTTCTCAGATTTTACCAATTTTGCTGCCCTCAAAAAGCAATTCTAAGAAGATAATGCCTGCTATTGTTCAGCTAGTTCTTTCTCTGCTCATTCTCTGATAGCGGTACCTCTTCTCTAGAAAACAGTCTCTGGTTTTGTTTTTTTCTTTGTCTTCAACATCCCAGGGCAATATCACAGTCTGATCTTTGGGTTTTTGGATTGCACTTTGTTCTGTATTGAGTTGACTATGATTAAATATTTGTTTACAGGTTCACTTTATATTATGTACCTGTTCTTACAGTTAATCAACATGTAATTAATTGAGTTCATTTTTAAACTACCTTGTTCTGTTTGTTTATTCTTCGTATTGAAGCCACATCTAAAAATGTGTTGGGAGCTGGTGATTCAGTGGTGAAGAGATGATCAAATTTCACATGCAGATAGGCCTACTCCCAAGGGCAGTATTTGTTCCCTAAGCTGTATCTTCAATGTAAAACATAATTACTAACAAGATTTGCTCCCTAATTTTCAGCAGAGCTCTCTACTGATATCCAGGTCCAATAACAGTGGTCTTATCGCTATCCCAAAAGGCTTTGCCTTTTGTTTAGGAGATTTCTTTCATTCTAAAAAGCTGAAGCAAATGCTAAATGCTGGCAGAGTGGCTATGCTTAAATTTCACTCAACCATCATGAATTTTTTTTTCAATAGTTAAATGTGCTTCTAAGAGGCCCAAATTATAAGGAAGAAAAAAAAAAAAGGTTGTAAAACTCATCATCTCTTTCTGCGATTAGAGATCAGAGACTTCTTAGTTTCCTGGAAAATTTTCCAGATCATGCTACATGTACAGGGGCAAGAAACATAATCATTTGTGTTTCATTTAAACCTTTTAGAGTACACTTTGTTTGAACAAAGATAGCATTTTAATTAATAGCCAAATATGTAACTATTGCCAGGCAAATATGTTGTGTTTTGGTGCAGTTGCACAGAGTCCATAGGCCCCAGTTTAGAAAGTGCCTGAGGCAGATGCTTATCTTTAGACTGATGAGGTCTGTTAACTTTGATAAAACTAAACTTAAGCTCTAAGTGGTTTGCTGGATTGGGGCCACCGACTGTAATTGAGTTGGATTTTTGTCTTTAATCTTTCACCCATTTGTTGAAATTTTTGATGAATTTTGTTCTTTTACACAGAATTATCTTTGTTTTATGCTACTGGTTTCCTAATGTAATTATCATCCAGACTTCATTAATCATTTTTAAAGTACTTTCAGATATTCATGCATAATTTCTGCGTGTTAATTTAACTTGGTTATTGGAAGTTATTTAATGTCCTTAAGTACCGCAGGATACATATCTGTATGTGTGTCCTGGTTAATAGACTGATCTGGTTCTCAAAGATTAAGTAGACTTTTATTTGTATGAGGCTTAGCTATAATGACCAGAGAGTCACTTTTGGCAGTGTTTTTCATTGTAACTGCAGTGCATATGCTTTCTTTAAGACAGGTCTACTGAAAGCTGAAGTTCAGAAAGTTTCCAAATTACACATAGAGGCTGTTCCCTTTTTACTGGGAACATTAGTTTGTATCAGCATCTATTTCAGCAGTGATATTAGTGAGAAACCAGTGAAAAGTGGATCAAATAGAAGCTGGTATTTGAAAATAAAATTCATCAAAGGGTAGAGAATATATCATTTATGCATATGGTTGTTTTTGTAAGCAAGAAGATTTATAATTGAACTCTGTCTTCATTTTTCTCTTCTTTTTTTTTTTATAATCATTCTATTGTTCCTTTCAGTTGGAATGACAAAGTTTCCAGGCAAGGATCACGTCAGACATGTGTGCTTACATAGTGTCTATCACAACAATTCTAGTTAAGAACTACAATGTCTGCCCTTAAACAAATAATTATAATCACATAAGGAAATGAATACAATTTACCAATCTTAGGAGACAAGAGCATCCTGACAATTACTGCTGCTTCAAATAGATCGTAATAGGCACTGATCCCTTCCCAATAAGCTAATTAATTATTAATTGTTTTAATTATTAATTATGGCAAATTATTAATAACGTTAAATTTATGGTGCACGTAAAATCACTAACAACTGAAAAGTCATTAACAAGTTAGTGATAATATACCTTGAAAAATATTTTCTTGATTTCACAGTTTTTGAGTTAAAAATTTCCGTAGCTTAAGAACATTTAAACAATTCAATTGTCAGATTTTACCTCTGTTGGTTTTGATCATATAATACAGTTCTGTTGTTTTCGGTGTAACATATTCCTTCTAAATTTTCCTTGGCCCTTTAATTCCTCTGCCAGTGTACTTGGCCATGGTCCATATCCTTGCTGGTTCACACTGCTACAGATTAATGTGATAACTATACTTAATGATGAGTGATTAAAAACATCTTTCTAGGAACTGCAAATATGCTTCTAAATTATCCTTTCAATGTCCTTTAAACATTCATTTGTTAGATTCTGCATATTTCATGTGCTTCAGCGAGAGAGAGAAAGAAATAAGGAAAAAACTGGGCAAATTTCCTCCTTACACGTTTCTTCACACCCAAAAATATGTGAGGAGGCAAACTTGATGGCCCAATGCTTTATGGGCAAAGAAATCTAAGGGTATTGTGAAATTTAAACCTACAGATTGTGCATAGGCTTCCTGTAGCTATGAAAATTCCCTGTTTCATTACTTAGAAAAAATCCCTATTCGAATTACATCTTTTCCTAAGGGGATTGAATGGGAAAACTGTGCAGCATTATGGTAGGCAAGTACTTCTACTCAGATGAGAGTATATCCATTTAATAATATTTTTGATAACCTATTTTCAAGCATTTTAATTCTAAAGGGTAGGATTTGACCCATGTTCTGTCTGTACCTTTAGATATAAAATGCCAAAGTAGAAGAGACACTTTATTGTTGCTCATAGTTCCCTTGAGTTACGACTGTGTCTGGGTGAATGGTTCATCCCATCAAATCTGAACCTAAGTAATAAAAACAAGATTGTTTTTGTTCAGCAAATGCCTGTGCCTTGGTATGTATTAGATTCAGTCTTAACTCTGCTGAACTGTTCACCTCCTCTTCATCATTAATCAATTTAGTGACAGCATAAATGTATGAGCAACTTTTTCATGACACTTGTATCATGCCTTTAATAGCAGAGATGAAATGTTTCAGTGGGATGCTTCCTGGAGAATGTGCTGTTCTGTATCTTCTATCTTCGTTGTATTTTATGCATTTAAGGGTATATGACCAAACCCTAATAATAGGATATTTAACTGTCTGTCCCCATAAGTCAGCTTTAAAGACACTCCATGTCCAGTTTGCTGATGGAAGAAAGCTGTTGTTGTTTGCTACATAGGCAGAAACTACCAGCAAACTGTATATAGTGTATAAAACCTTAAAACTTCTCTTTGTGTCACTTCCTATGGTTTAGGGTGAAGATGTAAATGGTTGATCAAATTCACCATTAAAGATCAGCACTGCCTTAATAATTGCTGGGTGTAGAGTAGTTATTATTATATTAATTGAGATTTGGTCCAGTTGGTTAAATATATAACCTTGCAGATCTAAAATATGACATTTCTTTTCGAAAAAGCTTAATCCTTTTGCTTGCTTGATGCTAGAAGAGTTTTTTTTCTTTGGATATGCAGATATGTGCACCTGAGTGTGTGATAGGGACAAAGAACATGTTGGCAAGCAGAAGGTTAACTTTAGGAAAAAGCCTAAGAACTTTTTCAAAGAGCAACAGAGGTGTTGTCCCCAAAAGAAAACAGGCAGGAGCATTAGATACCACCATGGCCTTGTCAAGTTTTTATTGAAATTAATATGGCTTCTGTAACTGTAAGACAAAACCAAGGTAATGGAAATAGGGAAAAAATATGGGGGTTTGGGGAAGAGGGAATGATTGATCCTTGTTTTTGATAAGGATATGTGAATTGGATCAAATTTTGAATGTTAAAAAGGGATCTCAGTTTCCAACAGAGCATACACAGCATTCACTGTAGTGGTAGTTGGGAAATGCTGCAGCCTGGAAGTGTCTCCAAATAAAACATTAATTATATTTAAAAATAAGGTCATAACATTATCTCTTCTATATTTTAAATAGAGGAAAACACTTTTTCATTTAGGTCCTTTTCTTCCAGCCAGGCCAAGTCAAGTAGACTCAAGTAAATATTGTGTGTCTATTGCAGACATAGGCAAATTATGTCTGCAATAACCCTTATGTCTGTCTAAATTACACTTCATGTAGTGAGATAAGTGTAACAGTTAAAATTAAAAATTACTGAAACCTCTTAGCTCCTTGTCAAACAGCTCATTCAAATAGTGTTCTGTTCTTTACATAGAAAACACATAACAATGCAACAGAAACACTTTGTTTGCATTTGTTCAGGCTCATCTATACGATTAATTTTTGACATAGCTACCCATGGGTGACAATCCCAACTGCACACTCATAAAATTGGTGTGCCAGACCATGCCAACCACTACTCTTTCTGAAATGCTCATGTAAAACCAGTAGCTCTTCCAAAGGACAGAAACGTGGTAAATTTGAAGGTTGATTAAAACTGCTGGTAGTACTCAATATTCATGGTTTTATGGATACAGGCTGAATTCACTGCTTAGCTTTGAAGACAGCATTTAATTTTATAATGGTCTCTCCTACTTTACTTGTTCCAAACGTATCCGAGTGATTTAGAAATACCACTGAACTTGTATTCAGACATCTCCAACAAGGTAAAAGAGAGGCATTATCCTGATTTTTAAATGAGGAACAGAGATGCTGAGAGGATTAGATCAGAAGCTCCTCTTCCACTCGGACCCAGTTTTTGTACCTACTGAAGAATTAAGAGCTCTGCTCTCCTTGTGTTCGGTTGCAGCTGCGAGTGTGGGTGTTACATAGGTGTAAAACTGAGTGTGAGCAGTGGGCAAGAGGATTTGCACCTTTTTGTGCAGATATACAGTGCCATTGGCCTATCCATTGCTAAAAGGTGTTGTCAGGGCAGCAGAGATGCTGGACGGTTCTGAAGGTTGTCAGCGATCCCACTGAAGGTACTGACATCATTGTAAAAATCTGAAATTTTAAGAAATTATTTTAGTATTTATTCAAATACAATATGCATGACTGTAGAGAGTTATAAAAATACTATAAAGTTAATAGCATTTCTCCAATAAAGGGAAAAAATATATTTTTCATTCTTACACTCTAAAGGAAACAGCATCTGGTGCTGACAATAAGCTAAAAACCAGAATACCTGAGTTCAGTTCTGAGAGAACAGGTTGTCTTTTTTTCTATAACATATATTGTTTTCATGGTTCATCTGTGAAGTGATCACTCCTATGGTGGTATTATTATTATTAGCATTTACTTTAATAGGATTTTGGTTAGAAAAAGGTGTGATATATTACTTACCTCCTCCATTTTTAAGTTCATACTCACAAAAGAAGAGAGGCAAAATGAAACACATTAAGCAGGGTGTTGCCAAGGCAACAAGTACTTGAGCCTCTAAGGTGAAGTGTGACTGAAATGCCTATGATACCATTGCACAGGGACGTGTGGTCTCCTCCACTTAGAACTAAAATCAACTCTATCTAAAATTAAATTAAACTAAAAGCTCTACTCTTAATACCTGTGAGTATTAAGACAGTTTAGTTTCCAGCCAGCAGACCATGGAAAGAGGAATTGATTTCAGATATATTGGAAAATATTATACTCATCTGTGGGCAAATGCTTATATTAAGCATTTATAAGCATTATAATTAATTAAGTGTTTATAATATAAGCATTTAAGCATTTAATTTATCTGAGCTTTAAGATATTTTGAGAAAGATAGAGACTCTTGTGTTTTGTTTTGGCTTGGGAAAACTATTTCTGGGCAAATATTGATAACAACTAGGGAAAAGGAAATTTTCTCTGAACTGAGAATTCAGGAAATGTGTTTAGACCTTCTGTTCAGTAATAATTAGAAACATAAAATCAATTAGGTTGCAAAAGATCTTTAAGATCGTTGAGTCCAACCATAGGCTATGAAAATATCAGAGTTCCCAGGTGAATGTTACCTTGTCTGATTTCTCTCTACAAGGTCATTTTCTGAGTGCATGGTTTTATACAGTCGATGCTGCTTCATAACTGATTTATAGGACCGTTGTTACGGTCACTGTGGGTTATGTGAGGGTTCCTTGTCTATTCTGAAGCATGATTGCATCACAGTTGATATTTGGGCTTTGGGTTTTTTTGGTGTGTTTTATTTTTTTTTTTAATCTCTTCACTTGGAAACTGCAATAACATCTATTTTTATTATAAATTGTTAAAGCTGAAAATATCACTCACATCCGACACTGGCTACCCACAGCTTTAAAAAATCATGAGATAGGCTGAGAAAAAAATGACATTTATTTTTCTTTCTAACTATTTAAATTCTTTGTATTTGAGCTTCAAAATTTTTTTCAGTCTCCTCAGACAAATTAGTAAATAAAGATTGAGTGCTTGGCAGAATCATGTGACTCCAGAACCTGAGGATTTAAAGCTCTAATGAAATGCTGGGCAGTTTCAGCTAAATTCCTAGCTTCATAGAAATGGGGCAATTTTATTCTTGCTGTTTACTAAGATAGCTCTTGACTGGACCCCGTTCCATCACAGAGATCCAGGTGTTAGTATTTCACAAACAGTGAGTAGTGGAATCAGTCTCAGAGCAAAGATTACAGAGATCTAGACTGAATGGAACCCTGTCCAGATCTCAGGAAAAAGCCAATGAACACATGCAAAAGAGCTGACTCCCTCATTTTTGAACCAAGTTTTATCAAATTAAAGGCATGTAGAGCTATATGTGTAAAGTGGGTTTTTTAAACTCTCTTCACACAGATTAAACCTTAACAAGTATTTTAGTCAATGTTACAATGTGAAAGCGCAGTTACTTCTTGAAGAATTCCTTCTCCAAATTGACTGAGTCATGTCTATCCTATGCAAGTAATTGCTGAGTTAGGATAATATTTAAAGAGGAGAATTTGAGGAAAGCAAATCTTATCTGCTACAGTGTATTCTACTTGCAGAGCTGTTTGCTATCCAGTGCAAGAGAGTAGCTATAAGAGTGTAACTTCAATTCTGTGTGTAGATTATTTTGTATAAGAGAATTTATCTAATGTTTGTTCTACAGAAGAAGGAAGAAAGGAAAAATTCCAAACTAACAATAGTTTATGAACCATAATTGATAAGTAATAATCAGAACTGGATTGGGGCTGATTTTGCCATGAAAAGTCTATTCAGTCATCATCTGCTATCATCTAGAATATTAGTTTCTAAACCCTTCAGTATCTGGAAAGAAGAAGGGAACTTTAATGAGAAAACAGAACAGATAGAAAGGATATTCTGTTACTTACACAAAGAACTCATAGACTAATAACCACATATTAAGTCACAGAATCTTTACAATCAGAGGCATATTGGGAGTAGAATTCTGGTTGGCACGGCTGGATGTGCTAAGAGAGGAAGAGTCTTCATAGTGACAGACACCTTTTTAGATAATGGTGTTGACATTATGCTTTGGATTTTGAACAAAACTGGTGTTGAAAATTATTTTTAGGTATAAACAAGTGTGTGCATGTGTCTAATGTGCTATATGTATATTACTAGACATAAGGTTGTATAGTTTCTCTACACACATTCAATTCCAGTATCATCTGTTCTAGAGGAGGTTGTGTTTGCTTGGGGTACTTTGTAAAAAGCCCAAATATTCTACCCCAGGTGTTTTTTATCTTAGGAAATATTGTTTGTTCTTAGTGCTTTATGGTGGAGAATTCTCAGTGTATTTGGAGTGGACAAAATACTCTTTGTTGGAGCTTACATATGGTCTGCTTGTTCTGTGGAAGAAAGTCTTTCTTTCATCCATGGCACTTGCTCCTGGCCATGTCGATATTTGGTATAAACAATAGTAGTTGCTCAGAAACTTAAAGTTCAATCTCATCAACATTGTGATAATATGTTATAATATGAGTGTTATTCTTTCTAGGAATAAATTCCTTGTTTATAATAACTAGACAAGATAGAATTTTCTGTTATAAACTGAACAGTTATTTTCTAGTGAGAACCACTTTGGCTGTTCTTTGGAAAACTTTGTACAATCTTTTGAGTTTTTAAACTGATCTCAGTGGTTTAACCCTAATCCACTCTTGGAGACTGAGGAGACAAAAGGAGATTAACTACCCTAGTTTCATGGCACTCCTTCCTGCCTCTGATTTGTTCCTAGCTGGCACATAGGGAATATGAGTGCTGTACCCCAAATCAGAGTTGATTGCGGTAGTCAAGGGGATGCTCCTGCTTTTCTTGAGGTGAAACTGATTAAAGAAGTAGTTTTCTCCAAAAATTTGTTGACCAGACTTCATCCTACACCATAAACTGTTTGCAATTTAGCTCATTATTGTACCTATCTATTAGTATTAAAAAAAAC
Source organism: Oreocharis arfaki (assembly GCA_013398015.1). Lineage (NCBI taxonomy): Eukaryota > Metazoa > Chordata > Aves > Passeriformes > Paramythiidae > Oreocharis > Oreocharis arfaki. Next base: position 324,580 of record VZRR01002314.1, read on the forward strand.
AGGACACATTTTCATCTTTCTTAGTAATCATCTCTGGACATTATCCCCTGAAAAGGGGAAAACTTGGTTTTTGCTTTACCAGGTGTAATAATCCTGGCAATATGTGGTATAAATACATAAACCTCAACAGAAATCCTTTTAAATAGGTCTTTCACTAGTGGTTAAAAACCAAAAAGCATTCCCCACCCACCAAATAAATAAATAAAAATAAAACATGCACAGGTGTCAGTAAAGGCTCTTTCCACATTGGCATAATTGACAATTTGTGGGAATTTTTTTTCTCCTGTGTGAAGCCTTCAAGACAGGCAATTCCTTGGCGTATTGGAGGAGCATGCAGTACAGATGTAAGGGGAAGCTAGGTGTCACTCAGTAAGGGATCCTGATGGTGTGATTGACACATAAAGCAATTTTTTTTTGCCATTCTGATGTGTGCTTTCTTGTGGAGGGATATCTCTGAGACGAAGTATTGGAGTAAACCTTTTCTGTTGTCATTTGGTGGGGTTTTTATTTTAATGAAAGCAATCGGTCTTGTGTGCAAATACCAGCCTTTGCTGTTTGATATGCGCAGAAATCCAATCAGATGCTTAATTAGATCTTAACACCAGTTCCAAACAGCTGGCTAATTCCCTTGTTTCTGATTAAAGAGATTACAAAAATAAAATTTAACATTGCATTTACATACAGCTCTAAAAGGAAACACTTACCCATAAGTTTTAGTCATTTAGGAAATTCATATCTGCTCAATGCTAGGGATCAAAGATTTTAGCACGATGAACTGCAGAGTGGCAAGAGGTTAAAAAAAAAAAAAAGAGAAGAAATGGCAAATGGAATTTGTCAAATGTTCTTCTTGTTGATTATGGGAGGATTTGACTTGAGTCTGTAGAAATATGCAGGAAGTATTTGGTTTCATTCTTCTTCTTTGTGAAAACATGGAAATTAAGTTTGTTCACTAAACCATCATTTCCCATGAACTCAGAAGATTATTTTTCAAACAGGCCTGTTCTGAGGACATGTACTAATTTGTTTCAAGTTGATTTATTAACTGTCAGAAAATAAGGTGGAATTACATTTGTTTTCTGTCTAGTTTAATCTTTGAGTGGTTTCTTTTTCAATAATTTTAAATTCAATTTTTAATGAGAAGTATAGTTATTCTCATGTCAGAGTGTTTGACATTTACCTATGTCTTCAGCCATGATGATATAAAACTTCTCTGCCATAGTAACAGATACATTCCTTTCAGCTGGAATTCTTGTATCAGTGTGTGCACCAGCAGTGAAGCCAATCTAGAAAACTGCTAAAAGGTAGTAGAAAATAGATTCCTAATGTTGTCACTTAGGGCTAATTGAGATTCATTTAAACACATTAAAAGAGCTATTATATTACACAGAGAATTCATATGGAAACCTTTCTGTGATGTTTAAGTAAGAAATGTGTCTATTACGTCGAAATGGAAATCGTGGGAGCAATGGAAAGTGGTAAGCAGCTAAATGAACTGTATGCATGGCTTGCTGACACGTGGGTGTGAAGAAATAACTCCCTTTTCAGGCAATAAAATCTGAGAATTTGGAGAGCTTCTGGGACTATCCACACTTAAAAACAAAATCGAATAGGACAAATTCAAATCTGCTTTAAAAAGTGGAGCATAAAATGAACAAGGGGCTATTAAAAATGTGAGTTCTTCTTATTCAGAGGAGTGGTGAGTGACAGATATCACATCCACATTTTACAGAGGTCTCTGGTTGAACCAAAGGGCTACAGGTATGTAGCCATGTATGCCAGCCTTGTCTATAAGTGGAAGAGAAAACCTGGGAGACAACTACATGACAATCCTAGGCAGAAAAGGCTGTGTGAAAAAGAACAACTCTCCCTTCTTGATCTGTTGAATTTTTACAAACACATTAATAAATGAGCATATTAAGAAGATCATAACTGACATTTTGTTTAGACTCCACTGAGACTTTGAAGAGATTTTGCAACACTAAACACAAATATTGAATAGTCATGGGATGCAAGCTGTAAGAGTTGTGTTGTATCATAACGAAAACTGACTTAGATACAGAAGATGAAAATTGAGAATAAATGACCAGATTTCACTGTCAGCCCCTCACACTCCCAATAAACAAACATACTAACTAAGCAGAGAGACCTACTTTAGAGCTGCNCCAAATAAACAAATATACTAACTAAAGCACAATAAACAAACATGCTAACTAAACAGAGAGACCTACTTTAGAGCTGCTGAATTATCCCATGCAAGAACAATGTACCAGAATAGGCTAAGGGACCAGCTTGGGTTTTTTCTGACTAGCAGCCCAGGGAAGAAGAGCTGTGGTAAGGTGCTATTTCCCCTCATATGCAGATTAGGGAATCTCAGGTGAATGATTGTACTGAATAATGGCCTTTAATAGTCCTTAAAAATCCTTACACTAAGTGATCACACCACACAGGACTGCATTAATGTCAAGAGTCCACTTCTCTCTGACCAGCTTTTTTTTATATTCCCCACTTGAAGGGTTTGATATTTAATATCAGATTGACTTATTTGTGACTATCTGATATGACTTGGGATTTTGATTTAGTGCACTGCTGCACTGGTGCTTGTAAGCAAATATAGGTAGACTTCACAATTGAAATGCACAGCTATAGTAAACCCCAGTAAAATGGCTGGGTGTTCCCAGCAGTTGGGATGGAGAACATGTGCTCAAACCATCCCAAGCCCTTGGCTCTCTTCTGTGTTCTGTTAGTTGTTCACTTTCATAGTCTGTGTTGGGCTCCTTTGTTAACCTGCACCTCATCATCTGAGGTAGCCTAACAGCTGCCCTCCAGAGCCTTCTGTGAAGCTGAGCTTTCCTTACATCAGGAGTGGACAGTCCCTTCCCACATCCCGTCATGAGCGCCACAAACATAAAGCCTGTGTTTGTCTCCACAGAACAGTCTTCCGCAGTCACAATTTTTGTTTTAGATGTTCCCAACATTTTGTGGCAAACAATGAAAGGAGTTTATGAAAAAGAGCATTTTTTTGTTGATTATTAGGAAATCAAGGTTGAAAGGCATAAAAATGAAAATATGCAGGAAATAATTTCAAAATAATTCAACAGCATCAAATAAATGGTCAAGTCTCAGAATCAAAACCAACTGAAAAATCCTAGGCTACCTTATCCCTCCTCATTCAACCTCTGCTGCCTGTCTCCCATCAATTTTGTTGCTCTCTCCTGTATTATTTCTGTTTGTGCTATACACTGCCTTTGATTTGTATGTAGTGCCCAAGATATGGACTCACTGTGATTTTCTACTGTGGCATAATAATGCTAAGCACTGGATCCAGATGGAGCCCATGCCACCTGCTGTATTTTGTTCCATCACTGGTGAGAACGGAGAGAGGAAAAACCAAGAGGGCTCCCCAGGAAAATGCCTCCCTGGCTGATCCATACAGCGCTGTAAAAGCAGCAAACTGGCACAGTGCACATCTCATGGTACCTTCTGCTTTCTGATTCTTATGTGCATCACTTCATAGCCCAGCCAAGGCCATAGAATTTAATTTCCATTTCACTGTAATACAATCTCTGCCCATGCAGCTCTGACCATTTTTAGGATCCTAAATAGAAATACTGAAGGAGAGCAGAAAGTGGAGGCTTTATGGCCTTTATTTGTAAACAAGCAAACAAACAAGGTGGTACAGAAGCTGACATAACCTTCTGCTAGTAATTAGAGAAACCTGCTCCAGGTAATCATAAATTTACGTGTTTACCACATCATCAATTATTTCCTTCTTTATAGTCTAAAGAGATCATGGGTAGCGAATGTTTCCCTGGACAAAACTTGTTAAATGCCTTGTCAGTGATCAATGGAAGGAGAGTTTAAGCTATTTAAAGATTTATGTAACAGAGTGGAGGTTTAGAATTACTAGTGAGAGCCCAGGCTGACTGTGAGCTCTCAGTTTGGGCTCTGAGCCATGAAATGCTTCTTGAACTCTGCTGCTGGCCACCAGGTATGTTCTTATTTCAGGATAGCACAGACTCTCTATTAGAGTAAGAGTAGGAGGGAGATTTATATCTCTCTAGAGAATCTGCAGGGTGTGCAGGCCGTGTAGAGTCTGAAAATGCTGAGAAGGTTTACAAGTCTGTTGGACTATTCTAATCACTTGCATTATCTGAAATCATAGGATTTCATAAGGTTCTACTTTTTCTGTCTGTCATATTAGATATACAGTTGCATGCTACTTGAATCTGCTGATTCCTGGCTGAGCCCCAAATTTGCCTTGACTCATTCTGCTTGATTCATTTTCTTGTGACATTGCTAATTTTTTTCTCTTTTCTCTTACCTCTTTGATTTACTCTTGCCCTTTTACCCACACACATGCTATCTTGACTACTTTTTGGAAGGAGCAGCTTGTGCAAGATCAGAAAAAGAACCTATAGAATGTATTTGGGAGGTTCACTCTTGAGCTTCGGTTCATTTAAGAATCTCTTGCAAGATGAAGAGTGAGATGTATTATCTTTATAAAATAAATGCAGCACTTTAAGCTAACTGTAAAAATTCAGCAGAAGCATATTAGCTTAGTGGAAGTGCAGTGCTTCAATAAATCAGGGATAATAATAATAATCTTGAATTGGTCTATTCCGTAATAAAACACTCAAAGCAGATTGTGAAGATTGTTATCGGAGTAGAGGTCAAGAGTGGGGTTTGGGGTAGTAGTTGGACCTTCCAATAGACCAAGAGTATTAGTTGCTTAAACTCTGAAAACAAGAGTATTTCTTATCTGTAGCCAACTTCTGGATGCTAAAACATATCTTAAGTAGGAACGAAAAATAATTTTTGATTCATACTTGTGGTATATTTCTTCACAGTCTTAATTTAAAATTGTGGTTTACTGGTGCTTATCTGCAGCAAGAGCGTTAACTGTGTTAGGACTCCAAGGTCACCACAGCAAATTTGTCTTCGTTGTTTGCTGGTTCCTTTCCTAGAATGTTATTTCTAGTGTGAATGTTTAAAGATCAAAAAAGCAGCACTGCAGGACCTATATATGTTGCCTTTCCCTGGTCTTAAAATTAAGAACCAAACACAGTTAAGTGAAAAAAAGGGTTTTACCTCAGTATTTATTTAAGGATCCTTAGGTGCAGCACTTCATTGTGGTGGAATGCACTGAAATGCACCCCGAAATGCACGCACACCACACTCGAAAAGCACATACAATTACAGGTCTTTCAAATTAGCATATCTACCAAAGATTCCCCAGTGAGAGACTCGAGTGAACCCCAGTCTCAAGGAACCTTCCCCTTGGATGGGCCTGTCTCAGTTTACAGGAGGTGTTCTGGAGAGGAGCTTGGTGTCTGGGGCTTTCTGACCCCTGACTGCGAGGCTTCCAGGATGTTTGGTCTCCTGGCTTAACAAAATAGTGGGTCTCAGCCAGACTATCTAACTTAAGGAATTATAAGTATGTGGGCTAAAAGCACTAAGAATACATAAAAGCTATATAAAAGAGTATATGAAGAGGGGTATAAAAGAAAAGGCAAGAAATCATCATGGCATCATATACACCATGGAAGAAAGATTTCCAAATGTCTTTAAAGCTGCATTTTTTGTCTTTCATTGTTGGTTTAGACAATGGAGCATTGTTGGTTTGTTCTGTAGTCTTATTCCATTGGTAGGAATATCTTTCAATGTGTTACTGTGAACACCAATTGCCATAGTGAATGTTAATTGTTACTAGCATGCAACAGATAACAATAACTACATAGTTGTCAATTCTGTGCAAAACTATTTGGGGAAAAAGAAAACCACTAATCACAGAGAGCCCTTAATGCTTAATTACAAGAGTCTTCAATTACATTCCTTATGATGAAGCACAGCTCTGCATATTTTTGATTTTAAAGCTGGACCTAAATGTGCCATCTAAAGTATCAGGTAAAAATCATTAGAGTGGGGGGTTTTTTTGTGAGGAAGTACATCCGACCATAACTGATGCTGTAGTGTAATTCTGGTTGCTGTAGCATTTCCATTATGAGTCCATTTTTTGCACAATTCTTAAAAGTCAAAAAAGGACATGTTTTAATAGTTATACTACTGGAAGTAGTGCAACATTGTGCATGAACAGGGCTCATTAGCTATTTTTTTCATGTTCCACTAAAATTGCATAGTTATATATTTTATACACAAAAATAGATTAATTTTAAAAGGACAAGTTCGTTGCTGCACTGTCAACTAAGTTAATTGTTTTCATGTCTGCTCTACTAGAATTATCCTCTTTTAAAATACTTAATTTTCAGTCTTGGAGACTTGCTTTCTGTAATTGAAACAGCTTACCGACTCTTAGGGTTTCCATGGTGTATTCTTCATTGTAGTGCTTGCACAGTGTTAAAAAATTCTGTGTTTTAAAGGAGAAGTTATCATAAATTCTTGAGTAGCTGAGAATTAGTTAGCTAAATGCGAGCTTATTCCTAGTTGAGAAAATGCCTCAAAAATCATCCCAAAGCCAGTCCAAACAAAGAAATAAAATAAAACTACTTGAATTTAGAGGTTTATGGAGATGAAATTATAGTTCTCAATAATGCTCATTGTGAGTATATGAGCAGAGATTGTACCTTCATTCATTTTCTAGGGAAATTGTACTGGCTTAGGGAGCACTGTTGTTGGTTCCTTTGTGATCTTCAACATTCAGGAGATTTGAAATGGAGCCTGAATATAGTAGGAAGTAAAAGTGGGCAGACTTTCAAAACTGTTCCACATACATATGGTAACCACCTTGTAGTTCTGATAGCTTAGTTTAGAATAATTACATTGACTGTATTTTCATTTTAGAATTGCAGCAGTGTACCGCAGATGCTGCATCAGGGCAGTGACACAGCCTATTATTTTATGGGCCTACATATTTACTTACTTAGTTTTCAAGACAACATAAAAATGAAAGGATGAAAACATATGGCACATAATTATACTTAATTGTGGAATTTAGCTTGAAATGCAAACTGCTGTATTCATAATCCATTTCCTCTGAAGGCCATTGTTTAGGCCCCAGTCAGATAAGGGTTATGTGTAGAAGATAGGGAGGCACATCTCATGCAGCATATCATCACATCAGAGAGTTGATAAGTAGCCAAGAAGGCTGGAATTCTGCCAGCCGGGCTGTATTTCATTTCTGTATCATTTATACTGCTGGCTGTGATGCATGGTACTATATTTTCATCCTGTTTCCTATATTTAAACGAGTTCATTGAGGGAGAAGAAATCCCAGCATTTCTGCTTTAGAGAGTGTGTTTTATTATTACTATGGAGCATAAATTTGAAAATGCTTTAATTTAAAAAGGACTCTTCCCTCCTTCTGTTCCCGAAAGGCTCAGGGCAAGCTCACCAAAAGGCCTGGGGAGAACTGTGAAGACTTGAGTCAGAATGAAGTCCTCACTCTGTGGTTTTAGCAATTTTTGCTACAGCCTTCACTGAGGCCCCGAGATGCAGTCCCAGATTATCCTTATCCTCTCTCTCCTTTGTTATGTTTGGTCTGTGTTGTTTGTAGCTTTCCCTCAGGTACCAGTCTGACTTACAGAATCTCCAGCATCGACCTACCCAATATTAAAATTTTTATGCTTGCATAAGAATGTTTGCTTTCCTGCAATCCTTTCCATAATTAAAAGAGTTTTAGTGCTGCTAATTTGACAGTATGTGTTTTATGTGATTGCAGAGACTGGCATGAAATGGGAGTGGGTGAGTCTGTTTACCCAGCCCAACCTAATCTGCCTTCTAGTGATGACCCTTCTGCCTAGGGGGTCATGTAAACTCTCTTAGGCAATGTCTATGCTGATCCTTTGTGTGTGTGTGAATTTCAATGACATTTTACATTAAGGCTAGAATAAATACCAACAGGATGTTTTGCCAAGGGCTTGGTCAGCAGTCTTCAAAACTGATGGAATTGAATTAGAAAGAGCAAGGGAAACGTCTTGATGCACAAGAAAAAGAAATACAAAAGATTCAGAAGAGCTGAGAAGTGTTTGTAGTACCACTTGGAGTACAGGTTCTAGAGAGCACAAATCAGGATTGAAAAAGAATCCACCATTTTGTACAAAACATCTATTTTTGACACTTGCTGCCTAGAAAAGATGTAGGGGTGATAAGCATTATTTTTATCAGTATAAAACCAGTAACATATTTGCAAATGGTGAAAAATTATTTAGTATTTATCAAACTAACATTTTCATTTGGTAATATTTGAAAAATAACCACCCTTTTATATGGAGATTAAGACGTAAGAAAACTGCATTTGAAATTCTGGAAAGTGCTAAATATCTTAGAAATTAAAGCAGTGCATTCACTTTAGCAATGTCCTGAAACCTGATATATGCCAAGAAGTGTAACAGAGTGGTTTCAGGTAGCAAAAAAAGGCTGGGGAAAGTAACACTGTGGGCTTTGGCACACATTGCTCTTGACTAATGAATCACTTCCCTGGATTGGGTTTCTAGTCGAGAAGGTGAAGAAAATAAACACCTTCAAGTCTGCCTTATTAGCTGATGTTTGTGAAGTAGCTGATGAATGAGGGGTTGTAAATGTTAAGTGCTATTACCACAATAAGTAATCTTGTTGTGATATTTGGATTGCAAGAGAATCCAAACCTTCCATCTTCCAAATCTCAGTTAAGAATATGACATCTTATTACTGAAATAATTAGGACATCTTTAGGACTTAAGGATCAGGAGGATTATGGACTCATTGACCCTATAGACAGAGATGAAGTATTTTCCACTCCTTTTCTCGCTAGAGACAGATGCAAAACACATTATCACAAAGTATGATATATGGAGCAAGAATTATCACCAGTTCCATCTCCTAAACACCTATCTAGCCCCAAATCCAATCTGGTAAACTTCATTCCATAGATTTTTAGGATGATATTGTCATTTTTTTCCCTATGTTTTTATAAATGCACCACACCACTCAGACCTTTATAAAAGCATTCTACAAAGACACCATAAAGTTTCAAAAGCTGTAACTAAGTAGCTTGCCTGGTGCAAAACAGTAAAGTAGCAGGCCCTCTGTGTCTTTTGTCTTTTTTTTTGTTTGTTTGTTTGTTTGTTTGCTAGGCATGTACAGGAAGGATGCAAGGGAGATTGAAAAGGTTTATCTCCTTTAATCACAGGGAAAAATATTTTCCATGGAGCTTTTCCGTCATGTTCAGAATTCTGTCCAGTTTTACTGTCCTGCAGGGGCACTCAGTGTCACAAGTACTTGGTGTAGTCATCAGACTGAAATGGCTTTTTTTGTTTTGTGGTCGTCTCTTTAAATATTCCAGAAGTCTGACTTGAATAGTTGTCATTTCCAGATTCTTAGAAATATGGTTATACTGCTTCCTAGTGGGGAATGAAAGAATATCTTGTTCTCAGTTGATAAAACTTTTTTATCATCATGCTTGTGTAGTGGGTTTTTGTTGTTGTTTGTTTGGGGTTTTTTTTATTCTTTGGTATAATACCAGTGTATTTAGAGCTTTACTCTTTTCTATTGTATGGTTTTATATCAGTGAAGATTGACTTCAGTGAATTTGTCCTAGCTGGCAGCAGTATGTGTAAGAGAATATAAAAGCAGAATGCCTTGCTGTTTTACAAGGGGTCTTTACTGCAGGCTACAGCATGCTGTTTACAATCCAAGACAATAAATCACCTAGGCTAGTGGCTGCAATCTCCCCTGGACATGATCGAGCAAAATATTCTTTTCCCTTACCTCTGCTGTGACTTATCTCTCTTGCATAGCACCACACACTTCCAAAAATATGTTTTCTAGGGAGGTAGAGAAAATGTGAATAACCCAGAATATGTGGAGAGCCATTAAAAACAGTTTGACAGAGAGAAATATCTGTCAATGAGAGAGATGATTGCTTTTTGAAGCATTCATTGGGAAAGAAGTGATGCTGTGCGCTGACCTCCCCAGGAGATCAAAGCTGTGAGTACCTCCAACGCATTAGTGGTGTTTGTGTGGTGGTACAGATGTTGGGCTGAGGCTCAGGAGATCTGCAGGCAGCTCTTGATCCTGCCATGAATTTCTTGCAAACTGTTGGGAATGTGCCACCCAGCACCACAGTTCAGCACTGGCAAAGGGGCAGTGTTATTTTTCTGTCTCTCCCTGCTTTTGTCTGCTGAGGAATGGACTCAATGCCGTTATTTATGTTCAACCAGTGCTTGAATGGTCCCACTAATTTTTAGTGAAATTGTAGAAGCAATAGAGTGCTGCTGAGTGTGTGAGTGGTGGGGCTGCCCTTCAGAGCAGAACAGATTCATGCAGTTTGTTTAAAAAACGCCTGGAGCTGGAGGTCCCAGCTCCCAGATCTGGGAGCAGGACTCAATAGTTCAACAGTAAAAATTCTTCCTCATGTCCTTGCAAGGAACATACTTTGTTTCTCTCTTCACATTATTTTTTTTCACCTAGAATCCCAAGTCTGCTCAGAATCAACATGAGAAAAATGTTAGCAGAGTCCACATTCTCTTGTTTGGATTTTTTTGAGTAGCTCCAATTCTTTAAAACTGCTTTTCACTTTCAGCTGGTCTTCTTCCAAGACTCCATGGCTCATAGACCTACCTGCCATTGTAATGTCTCAATTCAGATGTTAAAAAATAGAGTTGGTAGGATCTCAGAATCGCTGTGATACCTTATTATATTTATAATAAGGCTGAATTTGTGATTATATGTCATTCACTATCATATTTTTTGTCAGACATGCTTATTTATTGATCCATTGTAGTAAGACAGATGATAAAGTACAGTATGCCTAATAAACAAAAATAGAATCTGATCTTAATACAGGAAGGTTTTCCCTATAATATGTGCTGCTGTTAATATGGTTTTGTATATGACTTCCCTGAGCATTAAAATTAAAACATATCCCATTGTGTTTAGGCAGAGATACACACAGAAATAGTGTTACTTAACATTTAGAATTTCATTACTGGATATTTATTCAACCCAGGGTGCGTCTATTTTCAGCCATTTTGTTACTAGGGTTCAGAATAGCTGAGTGCATGGGCATCTGTGGGAATTTGTCCCTCAAGAGGGTCAGCAGAGGGAACCAAATTCTGGTCTCTAGATGTGCCAGCATTCTGTGTGAGCTGCTCTCATCACATTCCTACCTGAGCAACACATCCCTGCCTGCAGAGCTTTGGCTTTTCCCCTGTTCTCTTTTGGTGCTTTGTGCCTGTCCCAGCCCCAGCCCTGCTTGTGAGTTTAAACCATTGTTTATCGAGAGCAGCACAGGAGAAAATGACCATTTGGATCCCCCCCCTGTCAGACTCTATATATAAGGTTTTCCAGGGGGATTCGATTTTTATTATGTTTATTTATAGGGACTGGTCTAGAAGTCTAAGTGGGCCTGAGTTTTTTTACAAAACTGAAGGCTGTAGGCAATTTCTGTAACTACCAGTGACAAGGTGTTTCCTTTCTAAAGCAGCAAAGCTCCTCTAAATGACTAGCAGGATCATTTCTTTCTTATAAGACAGAAACAGCTATCAGCTTTCCATGGTAAATTGCAGCTGAAGTTATTATTTCCATGTTCAGAAAGGCAATATAAAAATAATCTGAACTAACTCATACACTAACTGATTCTGCTATGCTTAATCAGCTTAAATAATATTTTACTGTCCAAGAGGTCTTACTTAGTTTAATGAAACTAAAAGCTGTTTCTGTTTATGTTCACTGTTAGTGAGGATGACTTGTTTTTCCCCATGATTAGAGTGCTGTGTTCAGCAGTAATTCCATTTACCCAGGAACTTGCCCTAATCTGAATGAAAATACACAAAAATGCAGGAAAGCCAAGAAAAACTAGTGATTTTGCTTTACTGTCTGAGTAACCAGGGACAGCATAATGCACGAGTGTTATTAATGAAGTGTTTTCTCTGAAATCAACAAATGTAAAATTGTGTTTCTTTAACTAATTCTATGGTAATCATTGAAATAACTGATATAGGTTAAGGTGTCACTCATCAAAATACACTGAACCTTAAAAACATGTAGAAAAGGCTATCACAGGACCCATCTCTTTTGATGCCTGAAATCCAAAATTGCCAACAGCAAATGCATGTGCGATACAAGCACAAGGAAAGCCCATCTCCCAAAAACACTCCAAGGGATTTCCCAGCCCTAGGTAGTGTCTTTAATAGTCTTTAGTGGGGGTGGGTGTTGTCCATTAATTTGCCTAAATGTTTTTGATATGTAAACTTTTAGCATCGTTTATGTTTTATGTCAGTCAGTGCAACGTCTTCTTTGCCTTTTGAGAAGAAAAGTCTCAGAAGATATAAATCTGTCACCTGCTGTCACCTACTTTTGCTGCTCCATGGCTCTTGTGCTATATCTAGAGAATAGTTTTCCTATCCTTGAATAAACTCTTCATAGGTATTACTATTTTTAATCCAGTCAACAGGCTGGAAAGCTGATATTTCTGGCAATGAAAGAGGGTGTTGTACTCAATATAAGTGTGAAGGCTCTTGAACCTAGAAGATGCATATATACATAAGTAAAAACTGGAGTCATTGGTGTGTTCCCAGCAGTTTTTGCACTGATGATGCATAGTCAGGGTCATATTTTGGTTCATCTGTGTAATGGTCACCCTCATATAGAAAACCTACAAGTAGCCTTGTTATTTTTCAAACATATATATATAGGAATATATATTCACATATATATTATTGATATGTGTGTGTTTCTTTGTGTGTATATATATACACACACATATATGTATTCTTTTTCTTTTAATGGCAACTAAGTCATCATGATACAGTAAAAAACCTGGCAACTGCTTCAAAGAGACTGGAGTCTGTGGTGAAAAATGAGTAGGTTTGTTCTCATGGGGTGAAAAAGAGCCCAAGGTCTGAAACAGCTGGGAGCAATGTGAGATGCTGTGAAATTACCTTCACCGCAGGGTTTGTGCAGTGATCTTGGATGGTAAAGAAAGGGTTGAAAGAGAGCAGTGAGATGGGTTTCTGAGTGTACATGTAAGGATGTTTGTGCATGAGATGAGACACAGGAGAGCAAAAAGATGATATAAAAATTGAGCCATCCAGAAACTACTTGATTATGAAAATTTTGGATCTCCTCCTGCTTATAGTACTTTTGTGCTAGCTTGACTGATTTTGGTTGATAAACAGATAATTAATACCACAGAAAAAGACGTAAGAAATTAATCCTTATTATATATTTGTATTTTGACATTTTGAGATTTATGACTAGAGATGAGAAAACACCCCTTGTTCTGCTTTTAAAGCATATGAAGGGGAAACTTGCACTGCTTCATTAACCTGAGCAATGACAAAGTCCAGACATAAAGGCTTGCATAGCTCAGGTGTGAACAACAATGAAAGGAAATTCCTATTAACTTACCTTGACATCCTTTTTTGTTGAAATACCCCTGTGCAGTGCCAAGGCACCTGTGAGGACAAGGAAAACAACTATGAATTATCTGGGGTACAGTCATCTGATTTTTCCCTTTGTTTTCTTTGCTGTTATGGAGCTTGCTCCCATTTCTGGACATTTGGGTTGCCGAGGAGGTGCTGGGGAAGGAGGGATGGTAGGAACAACAGGCCCCTGGGAATGGTGGGGTATTGCTGCTGCTGTGCCATGGGCATAGCTGCCCACAGGACAGGGGAATTGGCAGGCCACACAAATTCTCACTTCAATCCATTTGGCCTGAAATTCATGCTTAGGTCCACTTAAATGTATCATTTTAAGGATGAGGTAAAACTGGAACAAAAGAGCCAGTGAGCAGCATACATGGAGTGAGTTTTTCTCCTCTTGCTCTCCTCCTCTCCTCCTTCTCCCTCCCCTTACCTATCTTTAATCTGTAGTTTACGTGCTTGTACAGCGATTCTTAGGAGATGATACAATTTCATCCTCCCAAAGCAGCAATCCTCAGCCTATCATTCAGCATGAAGCCTGAAATACTATATATCTGATATTACAAGCCTGAAACAATGTAGCATGAATTACATATTTGATTACAAATGGTATCCAGGCTGTTGCCCAAGCCATTTCTGATGCACATCCCTTCCTTGGCAGCGCCAGAGGCAGCTCTGAGTGAGACAGGCAAGCTCTGAGCAGCTGCTCTGCCTTCCCTGGAGCAGCAGCTCAGCAGCCCTCCACAACCATTTGTTGCCTCATTTTGTGACATTTCTGTGTACATTCAGAGGCCTCGTGAGGGGCTGCAGAGCAGAGATCTGGAAGACTGAAGCTTCTAAAGTATAACTCTAGGAGTGGGGAGAAAAATAATGTGGCATGGGGAAGGCCGATGATAGGGGATAATGTGCGTACACATTGCTTGTTTTGTGAAGCTGCCCAACATATGCTGGGCTGTAATGGGTGCATTGCTGCTCATCTGCCAAGCCTTTGGCTGCCACAGCTGACTCTTTCTGTGCAAGAATAAAAGGCAGAGTTGTGGTGCATCCTCACTGAAATTTGCTGTCCCATCTGCAACCTACTGCCAGTGCTGTTAGCAGAAAATCATATTTGACACTGCTCAAGTTCAGCTGGATGCAACTTCTCAGAGAGCCAACACGTGGGTTTTTTCCACTTTACCCACTTACCCAAAATGTGAGGTGCTGCACTGAAGTGATGCAGTGGGATTTGTCAGAGATGCAGTGGGATACATGAGCCTATGAGCCCGATTGTGAACAAAATGGTATCTTAATAATTTTCAGTTGCAATACAACTGATTTCAACTTTGCTTTCAATTATTTGTTTAGGGGAATTTGTTTGTCATATTCTTTTAAGCATGAAGGTGAGTTAGTTTATGTGTTAATCTCTTAATTTCATAGAATCATGGAATAGTTTGTGTTGGAAGGGACTTTAAAGATCATCTTGTTTCAACCTTCATGCAGTGGGCGGGGACACCTTACACTAGACCAGGTTTCTTAGAGCCCCATCTAACCTGACCTTGAACACTTCCACGGATGGGACACCCACAGCTTCTCTGGGAAACCTGTTCCAATGCTTTGCTGCCCTCACAGCAAAGAGTTTCCTCCTAATAGTCCATCTAAACCTACTCTCAGTTTGAAACCAATCCCCCTTTCCTGTCACTACACGCTCTTGAAAAAAATCTCTATCTTTCTTGTCAGCCCCCCTCAGGTGCTGGAAGGCCACTCAAATTTAATTTCTGTTACACTCTGAATTCAGTTTATATCGTTTATAAAGAACATTTTCAGATTTTAAAATAGAGAGTAGAGCAGCTCTTTTAAATCCATCTGTTCATATCTCTGCTTGAATGTTTTACGTCTTTGTGTTGTTTCTGTGTGCCCTAGTGTTCGATTCCTTGACAAGCCTAAAAAGTAAATCCCTTTCTCTGATCTGTACTTTAGCCTAAATTCTATATTGAGTTCTTGGTCATTTTTAGCTTAAGCATGCAGCCCTTTCAAGATTTGGCTTCAAGACCTGACCTTGCAGATCTGTGGTCCTGCAGAGGTCCCAGGACAGTGAATGCTCCTGGCCACTGGCAAGTGGGCACAGGAGGGAAGTGCCGGGAGGCTGCCCTTGGCTTTTCTTTTCCAGGGAACGAAAACAGTGTGTATATCCAAAAATTATTATACGTGGAGATTATTTTTATGTAACCACAGACAACTTCCACAGGAAGAACCAAGTGAAATGTTTCAGTTGGTACCTCTGGAAATGCAGATGAGCTTGAAGTCGAGCCTTTTCAGATGCTCAGCTCCAGCCTTGTTCTGCCATCTAGTGTTTACCATAGCCAGTTTCGCTTCAGCAAAGTGATTTTGAAGGGTATCGGAGAGAGAAAGAAAACACTTAAAAGAAGATGAAAAAACAGCATTTCTTAGTGTGAAAAAAATGTAGCAAAAATGGGGAAAGACTCAATACAAATGGCATTATTTGTATTCTAAACGGAATTGCTCTTGTAGAGAGTAAATTAACTGGTCATCATCTAGGCTAACATTTTTCTCTGCCAGAGCTGTAAAGGTTTGTATTAGTCCCACAATGTTGGATTCTCCTTTGTTTAGGTAAGAGCAAATTAATTTTAAGAGTGAATCCAGCTGTTTCTTACCATGTAGCTGTTATTATAAATAGTCACCAGACACTCTGGATAATTACTGCTCAGATTTTTTGGGGGGAGAGTAGGTAGTTCAGAGTACTTATTTTTGACTGTTTGACATCTGAATAATCAGTTGATTATCTGGGCTCTTGAAGCTAGAAAATTATTGGTTCTCTTTCAGACCATACACAAAGTTCTTTATCAGACCAATTTTCTCTACCTAGAGATGGTGTGGAAACTTATTTAACTGGGAGTTATAGTACAAAACTGTTGATGGGATCCCTGTTAAACTCTGGAACAAAACACGTATCAATTAAGTGCATTTTTTAATTATACTTTGTTTACGGCTAATTTCATCTTCTGGTTAGTAAAACGATTCTTGATGCGGTCTTCAAATGTTACACAGCCACAAATTTCCACCACTAACTTCTACTTAATTGGCTGGTTGCTTTTCTGTGTTGGTTTTCCTCAATTGTTTGGGATTTTTTTTTTGGGGGGTGAGAGAGCTATTTGCTTATTTACAAATGTGTGTCAAATTTTAATAAGTAATATTATGACTGATGCGGGGGGAAATAGCAAAAGAAATATTTTCAGAAATATCAAGCATAGCAGTGATCTCTTCAAGAGCAAGTCTTTATCATTTTGATATCTATCTGAGGAAAGAGAGAAGATGGGGACAAGAAGGGTGCCCTCACTTTTGCAGTAATAATACATTTGGCCACGGCAAAATGAGGGAAAGGTATCGACTTTGTCGGGAACCAGAGTGTGATTTGTCTGGGAAACTGAGCTGTGCTGTGCCTTTCTAGGTCTTGAATGAAGATCATTCTCATACTGTGAGTAAATCATGTGCAAGGAATCATGGTCAAACTTTAGACGACTAGAATGGATGTAGAGAGAATACTTGGGAGTAGTATTATCTCAGTGGTGCCAAGAGGCAAAGAAAATGATGGGAGAAAAACTAGGTTTTAAAGAGATAGAGAGGGAAATTCCAGGGGAAAAATAAAAGTAATACAAAGCTCTAAAAATACATAAATTCAACATTTTATGCTTAATAAGGATCAGATTCCATTCTCCATTCTATGCTTTCATTTCAGAGGACTTACTTTGCAATTGGCAGAAGACCTTTTCTACAGCCCTAAGTAGACTCATTCCCTATTTCAAAACCTGAAATTCTCTCCATATGTTGCAATGGTATCAAAATTTGCTGATAAAGTAAGAATGAATAAAATAATTCCATAAAATGCCTCAAGAATATGTAGTTTGATATGCATGATGGATGCTCCAAGGTGCCCCTAGTCTTCCCTGTCCAATTTTAATACTATCTCTGATCAGGTTCTGGGCACTGTCCTCTAAAAGCATAAGACAGCTTAAGGGTGATAAAGAAAACATTATTGCTACAGATCTGTTGATAGCTCTGAAAAAACATATGGATTAAAATATCCAGTTGGCATGTTGAGCAGCACAATATAGCACAAATCTCCATGAGAAGGATGGATCAGGAAATTGTACATCATATCTCTTCTGTGATACCAAGCTTTCGCATTTCCTTCAGATCTGGATCGTTTTTGGTCTTTGTGGTAATTTGAAGAATTAGGGACATAAAAAGTTTTGAATGTCCTTCCCTTTCAAAAGGTAAAAAAATTCTCAGCACCTTTAAAATGTCAATAGCGATACCTGATTTTTCTGTCCTATTTTGAAGAGAAGCAAGAAAATCATGGTTGCCTACTTCTCTTTGTATTTTTTAACACTTTGAATGGTAGGTTTATGTTTCACACACTTTCTTTGTCCAAGCATACCTCAAGCATTCTATCTTTCTTCTCCTTTGGTACGTGAAGCACTTATCCTCAAAACTTCAGCTACAGCCCCAAAAGCATTAGAGCATGCAAAAGCTCTGCAGAAGTTCACCTCTGAATTGTAATCCACAGGCTTTAAGTGTCTTGGGTTTTTTTTCTACTTTCTGGAAAATATGATCCTGTCTTCTGCTATTTATATGTTGTATATCTATGAAGTAAAAAAAGAAAAAAAAAAGGGCTGCTTTTTTTTGTTTTCTGTCAGATGCGGCTCATAAAATTTACAGCTCATTTTATGTTTGTAGAACAGGGTCTTTGCTCCTATTTGCACCATCAAATGTGACATTTATTTCTGTTATAAGACATTCCATGTTCAACCTTTTGCTTTTTATTTTCTGGTATGAAGTAACTTATGACTGAAAGAAAAAAACCTACCACACAAAAATTGGGGACAGAATGCTCATGTTTGGTGTGCTTGCAAGTTATCTCAGAAAACTGCATTTTGCTGCTGCAGAAGACCCTTATCTTATAACCCAGGTCTTTGTGAATGTATTCTTGCAACCAATCAATGCATTTTATAATGGTTCAGATGTTAAAAATACCCCATTCAGTCTGAATTTTGTAACACTCAGCATCCAGTCCTGTCTTTATTCCTTTCACAGTGACTTCTCAGCGTCCAGTCATATTCCTGTTCTTCACAGATAAACAGGATTATTTGTTTTTTAAGTCAAAATCAACACACCTATTTGGAACTGTCAAGTATGAATATATTATTTATGCAATAGTAAAAACTCTGATGGATAAGTTTGTTCAACTGTGTGTTGAAATGGCACAACATAGCTCTGCTATTTTTCTAGTTAGCCACAGACAATTTTTACATTTAATGTGGAAATTTGCATCTCAAAAAGAGCTGCTCTGTTTGCCAGGCAGTAATCTCAAATCCTTTTTGGCTACCATTATGCACACCCTATTGCTTTGCCATTTTGAGACAAAATTTTCAGTGTATGTATCCTGATAGTTGCCCACATTCATAGGAAAAAATAAAAAAGAAAAATGATTGCATAATTCCAACTAATGGACAAGAAGAAAAAGAATTAAAAAACCTACATTTCAATTTCCATCTCACAAAAGGCTTAAAGATGTTTTGATGTCCATTTTAATAATGCTAAAATAACAGACTTTCATGCTCTTGTCCAGAGCAGGGGAATATTTTCCCTGTGGGAGAGGGCAAGGGCCATTCAGTGAGAGTGCACTTCTCACTGTTCTTTGGCACAAAGAAAACATACGTGTTTGGGCAAATAAACAGCTTGTGTTCTGCAGAAAACTTTAAGCAAACATGATGTAGCTCTAAATGGGTACAAGATAAAAGAAAGGAGGGAATATTCTGCCTTCAGTTCAGGACAAGAGAGTCATTTATCATGAAGCAGCAGATAGAAAAGGAGCTATGCCAACAAGCAAAGCTTGTCTGGTCCAGATTTCTTGCTACCTCCTTGCCCAACACCTGTCTTCAAGTGACTGCAGATGAGGAAGCATGTTGACTTTATTTTGCATATTTCTCTGTCCTCATTGTCACTTTAGAGACTCAAATTATGCTGATAATCACGTAGGGAGAGAAGAGCAGCATCATGAGGCAGAGGTGTCTGTGCTTATTGGACATGGGAGTGAACATGAAAGGGATGAGGGGGAGAGCAGACAAGCACACCAGTAGAGGGTGGGAAGGAAAATGAGAAGGGAAAAAAAAAAGAAGGTAAAATATCATTCATTTTTTTTTTTTCTTTCTTGAGTACATATTGCTCTTTAGCAGGGAAAAGACTGCTAAAAAATTCATATCAGTTCCTTGCATGCTCTAGTCCATGGTAATTATCAAGCCTTACTTTCCCCCAGCATGTTAGCTTTAAAAAACTGTAAATCCAAAGTGCAAATAATTTTATTGTATTTCAATCCTTACAATGATTTCATTATCATATTTCAAATGTATTCCACAATTTTAGCTCTACAAACTCAGGTGTCTCTTTGGCTGATTCAAAGCACTCAAATGTATTATTAATTCCAAGTTACAGTTACAAAGCTGTAAATGGTAAATAAACATAGTTCTGACTACATTGTTTGGCTATTGGTAAAAATGTGTTTTTAAAATCACTTTGCCATCATTGGATTCTATTTTGCATTTTCATGTGTGGGCAAGAAAATTCAGCAAATCTAATTGCTTTCCAGAATGGAACATACACACTTTTGTATTTCACCCTTCAAGTTGTCAACAATGCACCTACTCAGTTTTAATGTCCATTACTCTACAGCCAAGGTTTCATCGTTTATCACATCATCAGTGTTACTGGCACCTTTTTCAATTGTCTGAAAAATTTGTAATGGTAATTAAAAGAAAACCATTTCGATGAAATGCACAGCTTACAGACACTTAAAGAGGTGTTCTTTCTTTTTAGAGCATGAAACTAGCTAAATAATAAAAAATCTTGCAACTTGTTTTCCTAGAATTGTTATTGCCAGTAAGGGCATGAAGACAAAATGTGCTCCTCTTGATAGAAACAAGGATGTTCTCCTGTTGTTAACAGCATTTGTGAAATACTAGCTCAGCAGATACGTGGATCAGTCAGTAAAGATAAAAAAAAATCTTGCACTACATTAAATATCTTAGTTTGCTGATATTCCTTTTGATATTATTTGTTCTCTGAAACTCTCCTGCTGTCCACAGATCAGTAATAGGAAATGAGATTATTCTGATGTTCAACCCTAAGGCTGCTGCTAGACATTACCTGTGTGAGGGTCAGGTGAATGCTGACTCAGAGTATCTACTTGGACATGCAGAATACAGAATGTTGCTTTTTCTCCTGCTTCGGAGATCTCTGTGCTGCTCTCACCTGGCTGTTGTGGTCTAGAGGACAGGTTTTCTCATTAGAGAATTGAGGTGTGATGTATTTCAAGATGCTTTTGTTGAAGTACTCGGGCTGTGGTCAAATACAACAAAAACAAGAAGGTTCTGTAAAGTTGTCTCTGCTCACAGTGTCTTCATGGGTGAATCCTTGCATGTGGCCTTGGTTCCAGTTCCCTTGGAGGCTCCAGCTGGGAGCCAGCTCCACACAGTCCCCCAAAAGCTGATTCCCAGTGCCCAGAAGGTGCACAGGGAGCTCTGCTACCTGATGTAGCCACTTGTTTTCTACTTAGCTGGAATTTCTATCTTTGTGCTGAAACTAGTTCTTCATTAAAGGTTCTGGACTTATTTTTAGGAAAAAAAGAAAACAATGAATCAATACTTGACATGTTTCTGCTAATGCTGGCAATCTGTAAATTGCAGACACAGATATTTGAAATTTCACAAATGACGGTTTTGGAATACTACATATTCCTTTGGAACCAGCATTCCATTGGCTTTTAGTAACTGCATGTTACTCAGCAACTGCTGAAGGGAGACCTCACTGCCATGTGCAGCTTCCTCACGAGGGGAAGCGAGGGTGTAGGTACTGATCTCTTCTCTGCTGACCAGTGAGAGGACCTGAGGAAACAGCATGAAGCCATGCCAGGGGAAGTTTATGCTGCGTATTAGGAAAAGATTCTTCTCCCAGAGGATGGCTGGGCACTGGGACCACCTTCCCAGGGCAGTGGTCACAGCACAAAGCTTAACAGATTTCAGCAAGGGCTTGGACAACACTCTTAGGCACACACTGGGATTCTTGGACCGGGAGTTGTGGGTTCTTGTGTGTACCTTCCAATTCAGGATTATTCTGTGGACGTGTAACTTGGGATAATTGAGATATTTTGGCCACATCCTGACAATGGCTGGTGCAGTTTTAGGAAAAAAGCTGCAACTTGAAGGATTGTCCCAACTCCTACCAGCTGCAGTGCCACCCCAGAGAGCTGCCTGCCAGCCAAATCTAGGCAGGCACAGGCAGCAATCTGGCATCCTCTGAGCACAGATGTAGCATTCCTCTGTTCCAAAGGCAAGGGGAGGTGGAGTGTGAACAGGAGTTACTTTTGTGCTACTCATAAACAAGTAATATACATAAAAATGAATAATAATAATAATATGTAAATGTGTGTTAGCATCCAGGTCAGTTCTTCTCGTTTGCTTGTTGATGTGGCAGAAACACTCCTGGAGATCATAGACAAAAAGATTTTTATAAAGCGACACAAAGGAAAAGTACAGAGACCAAAATGAGATCCAGAGAAATCCCCAGGCAAAGCAGAGGAAAATGTTTGTATCTGTTTTCTATGAAGTTTTTTCTAAAATACTTTGCTGAAACAAACAATTTATCTTCAACATTTCTTTAAGGTGTGTCCTTCTTCTGAGATGGAAAATTTCCTCGTAAATTCAGCCCACAAAACGCCGGAGTAAACCCAGTGGTAGTTTTACCCTGGCTTTGCTAGTGCTCATTTACCGTACCAGCAAGTAGATTGGTTGGCTGACCCTTCCCATTTCACTCTTGTACAGATGGCACTGATGGGAAGGAAGCTCCATTCTCTTATCCAGGCTGCTGATTGTCATCATCCCTAATGGGCTGGAGCCCTGCGGTGGGTGGAGAGAATGGTAATTTGCAGGCAGCTGGAAAGAGTGGGATTACTTGATGTGCTTCCTTATTTCATAGTCATTTTTTGTGCTTTGCTGACTAGTTTTGGGTGGTTGTGCACATGCCAGCATCTCTAGATGGTGACAGCACTTCGCATCTGACAGCGCTGTCTTGTGTAACTCACTCCTTCTACAAGTTTGCCAGAAACAGGTGCCTCATCAAAGTGATTAAAGTGACTCTTAAAGAAAAATATTGATTTAGGGCATTTAGGGATTTGGCTCACCCTTTAAAATCCATCAGTCTTAAAACAAAGGATAGAGGTCTTGAAATGGAGGCACGAGGCTAGATACATTTATTTTGAAAACGATGATGGAGAATGTAAAACAGGAATTGGAGAGGTTGCCAAATCCAATTGGGAAAAAACACTGTGGGGAAAAGGGAAGGGTATTAAAAGGCAGGGAGGGAAGCAAAGCAAAAGCCATAAATTTTTCATCATGAGGGATCGTTCTAGCAGAGCTGACTCAGGGCTTCTCAACAATGTAGGCAAAAATAAATTTTCCTCTCCCAGCTGCTGTGGAGTAGAGCTTTGGCAGAGTGCTGGCTGAAGAGCAAAGAGAAAATATTTAGCTTTATGCTGGCCATGCTAATAGCCAGCAAAAGATATAAGGCTGCCCTCTCATCCTGTGGGTGAAAAATTGAAAATGAGAGATACATTCTGCCGGCAGAGCCTGCTACCACCACTGGGCCTACTCTCTCCCTTTGACCAGCACCTGGACTAGTTTTCCAGGACTGTGGCACAGGCTAACAACTCAGCAGCCCCACGTCTGTTCTTTCCAGGGACAGGAAGGGCTGGCGTGGGCAAGCTTCTCTGATCCCTTTTAATGCTGTCTTGATACAAGTGAATAAAGTAATCATTTATGTAAGTAATTTTGTCAATTTAAAATTTATGTTCTGAGGCCTATGTAAATAACTGTCAAATGGTGGTGAATCCTGCTATATTTTGCCCAGGACCTCTTCAGCATATTATTCATGTACCTCTTAGCTGGTCTGACATGGTTCCCTCAAACTGTGATCGTGGCTCCTTGTGACCAACTGTGTTCGGTGGATGTGGAAGAGTTAATGGAACAACAGTGAAGAGCAGAAAATACAGAAACTGCAGATATCTGTGAGAAATGACAGAGACTCTATAAATCCCATGATTAAAAAGATGTAACCTTTTTATATGGGGCTTTATGTTCATTTTAATCCTTGGCTGTTGTGGGATGTATTAATTCAGAACCTACTGATTTTAACGACTTCGTGGAGATTTTGGGCCAAATGCTGCTGATATGCCTTGTCCTCATTGCATTCCTGATCATTGTTCTCATGGTTCAGTTTTGGAAGAGAAACAGGATGAAATGCTTTAGTATGTTACAGTTACTCCTTCTTCATAAAAGTCTTGTATTAAGACAATTATAATCACATTTAATATAACAAAATATATTAAATCTTACTCTGCCAAGATGTTACTGCAACTGTTTGTGTTAACAGACTAACAAATAAAACAAGATCTGCAAGTTTTACATTGATTTTGGCTGTAAAGTTGCTATACATGTACATTCACTATGAAGTGAATTCAGAAGACTGAGGTACAACATAAATCTTACATTAGCTGGAAAGAAAAAAAAAAATGCAATAGGGATAACGTTGTGGCCCCTCACCCCTTCCTACCGCCCCTGAAGTATGTGAAGAAAAGATATTTCATTTGAGTTCTGGATATCAAAAAAAGAAAGTTTATCTGTGACAGCAGAATATACTTTTTGAACCTTAATTGTTGGGTTCAAGTGTTGGGATATAATAACAATGTATATGGAGAAGCTAGATTTAAAAATATCTTGGGGAATAGTCCTGCTTTTAATTCATTCTGCTATAACTCTTGAAGGTAAGATGTTTTAAAGCATATTGATTTCTGGAATTAAAACAAAAAAAAAAAAAAAAAAAAAGGAAAAGCATCTTTAGAAGCTTTTTGAGACCTCCAGCCTTTGGAAGGTCTATTGAACAAGCAGCTTTTTTCACTCACCTTTGTAAAGGAGTATGGCTGCTAATCTAAATTTATCAGGATATGAAACCTCGATCATGACCCATGAAATATTTTATTCAGCTGAAAGTACTATGTATACACAGAGTGACTTTTATTTGTTCCTCAGAGGGACTCTTAGCAGACTTTTCTAATAGTCCTTGGGCTAAGTAATGTATTAGTAAAAGGGACTTTCAAATAACAACTTGTGTTTCTGCATTACCCAGCGACAGATAGAAACCAGAAAGCACTTGTGCTTTCTCTGCTCGAAAACCTGATATTCAGAGTATGTAAGGTGCTACGGCCATGTTGTAAGAGTAATGTTCTTATACATTTGACACACTCATCCCTTCATCACTTAATCAATTGCTAACACAGTTATCAGTGGAGATTTCAGCAGCCACACTAGATTTACTGCTGCACTAATTTGCAGTGGTGAAATTCAAATCTAGTATGACTGTCATCTTAATTTTTGATTGCAACAAGCTTAATTCTGACCATTGACTTGCTAAGCATGATTTTAGAATCCCATCTTTTTTTCTTTTCTTTTGCATGCAAGTGCAGATAAACTTTGTAAGATTTATCCCTTTTTTCTCATATAACTAATGAATTTATGAGGCTTATGTGTGGACAATCTGTAGCATTTTTCACCTAAAGCTGTGAGGAAACAAAGCAGAATGCAGAGATGGTCAAGTTTAGGATCCTCTCCCCACAATGACAGTAGTATTGGATATTTCCTACATTTTTTACCTTGGAGCATTTCACACCAAACACCTTCACCCTTGATTTTCTGAAGCCACAATTCTCTAATTCTCCTCTGCAGAAGTAACCTGAAGACGAGGCAGCCCCACTGTGAAGTTCTGATTGTACTAAAATTATGAAAGCTTGCTCCGTACAAGCCATCAGGCTGGTCAAGACTCAAACTGCTGCTGCTGATTTGCCTGTATCTGGATTGCACAGATCCCAAAATCTATTTCAGAAATTTCACTTAGTTTCCTGTGTGTGTGCAACTGTGTATATGCTGCATGTGAAGGACTCTAGTTTTGACATTTTTTTCACATTCCTCTGTGGTTTTGTTTTTTTTTTTCGTGGATAAACCCTTTTTTTGCACTGATTCTTTTCTTCTCTCTATGAGTAATTTGTCAGACTCAACAGAAATATTAAGTACCTTGTCAGTGCCTTCATGACTCTGGTAAATGGTACTTTGCCAAAATGATTTGCCAGATAGATAAGATGAAGGTGTAATTGGCTAGGTGAGGAACCAGAAGCTATGTTTTGCTATTTGAAATGAGAGCAGTTGCCACCGTGGCTATTCCTAGAGTTACTGGTGCTGTATTTATGTCTGCTTGTGAGCAAGAATATTAAAGCAGTCACCTTAATATATTGTTTTCATTTATCCTCAGTTTGGATGTTATGGTAAGTGCTGTTAAAGTTTCATGATCCATAACTTTCTGGTGTGGAGATGAGTTCTGCTGCAGGATGCTCCATCATGAATAAAGTCCCAGGAGCTTTTGGAAGGGCAGGGGCTGTGTCAGTGCTGCTTTTCCCTGTGAACACATGAGCCTAATGCTTTGTGATACGTGTAGGTGGTTTGAGGTTTCGAGTCTGGGCCTTACTGACCTCAAACTGCAAAAGCCTCAATTTACCTGGGTCATCTAGCTGTGGTGTTGCTTCACATCTCAATCAAGTCAAAGTAAATTGAGGCTGTTGGCAGAAGCAATGGTTGTGTTCTCCCCAGTGCTCTCTGCCAGGCATCCCTTCGGCCTGCCTTGAGCCAGCATTAATGTGTGCGGAGCTGCACGGTCAGCCAGCTCCAAGAATTGATCAGACCAGCCTTGATAAATGAACACTAAAAAACAGTAAATTGCTTTTCAGATCAGCGTATTTCATATTGACATAAGCCTTATGAAATAGTTTTGCGTCTGTATTAATATTATCCAGATTATATTTTGTTATGAGTTTGATGATAGATAAGCCATAGTGCATTAAAACTTGCAGAAGCTATTTTCCTTTAACACACTTCTCTGAAGTGAGGGTGACTCAAGTAATTTACATCCAATAAGCATGTATGAACATATGTTAGAAGGCATATAATATCTATTTCTAAACACAAGCCTACACATCCTAATACTGTAAAAGCACAGAACTAGGTTTAAGAGATGTTTTAGACAAAAGTCTGAGGTAAAAGTCCAAGAAACACAAGACTCTACTTTAGAAACTGGTCTTGAAGAAATATGGAATAATCATTTGAGGGTGTTAGCCTGTGGCTTAGGGCCTTATCAGTCGACATAGCTTCAGTTTATAGGATGATCATTAATCATTGCTTTCCTAGAGCAGGCGGAAGCTATAGCCGAAAACTGCACATGAGAGAAAAGAAGGAGTTGCTAGAAAAATACAAAGCTTGAAGACTTCCATTCATCCAAATATTTATCAATGACACTGTGGCCCCAAGTCATTTACAGTTTCTATAAATGATTCCATATATTGAAAAAATTCAAACATCGTGTAAATTTACTTTTTTTGGTGAGACAATCCAGAGATACCAACCAGTTAAACTTTGAAGTCGTCTGCCTCCTGGATTGATTTCAACCAAGCAAATCAAGTAAAATGTTTAGCTTGTGCCAGCACTAGGAAAGGGGTCACGGGACAGGGTGAGCTGAAATGTGTTAGCTAATCACAACCTCCCTTCAGCCCCTTTTTCTAAACTAAATAAAACCTCAGTGGGTGAAGAATAAAGCAATCACACCAAATCCATCAGATCTTGCAGACATATCAGTGACACTTAGCTGTCAGCACTATCAGAGACCACTGATAACATTAACATGGACACCTGACCTTTGTCCACAGCTGATGGAAATCTTTGATCAAGGCTACAAGTTTGTACTAACTGTCTCATCTATGAAACCAAACTGAAATGGTAAAAAAATCCCCCAAAACCCCAAACAAACAACAAAGGCAGCCACTTAGAAGTATCTGAAGTTACCCTAAATACAATGCTATGTAAGTGTGTCAAATATCACTAATCTTCTCTTATCAGACGTTTTAAAGGAATTAAAATATTTATATTTTTATATGAGCAGAGTATCCCATGAAAAATTCAGGTAGCATTCAATGTTTAACACTTAAAGTATCCTGATAGTGTGTTAAACTGCCTTTAGAGTTCTTTATTCTTCTCTTTAGCATCATTAAAATCTGTTTTCTAGTTCTCTGATATTTGTTTAAATTTTTAATTCAGGCTTAATGATTTTCTTCTTAGTTGATAAGGAATATATTTGTATCTTAAATATGTATTGAAAAAATGTGAATAAATGTGTTGTTCCTTGAAAGTATTTTAATCACTCTGCGTTTAAAGAATGTGAGTGATTTGATAGTGAGATATGAAGCATCCGAGGGATTCTATTTATGTCATATGTAATACAGGTACAAACATTCATAGGTAAGGTGAGCCTGGGTGTTTCTAACAAAAAGCCAAAAAAAAACTAAAAATAATTTTAAATGGCTAGAAAAAAAATAGTTTAAACCAGGATCTAAAATTATGTATGATATTTATTTTCTAATTTTCCAAATGAGCAAATGAAGCATATGTTACTGCCATGCAATTTGCAGTGCACGAGCCTGATTTAGTGGATTTAATTACCGAGGTTTGCCTGTCAAGTGCAGCCACTTAGCGAATATACTCAGTGTTTAACATGATAAGCTACTCACATCATGAATTTAATAAATCATTGCATTCCAGGCATTAAAATATCACTGCAAAATTCTAATGAATTCAAAGGAACTTGTACTTTATCACGGCTTCCACAAGAGGGCAACATGTACCAGGCTTTTAACTACACAGGTATTATTAAAATCCTTTCATTAGTCAACAGACTTGGATGAAGTTCATTGATATTGTATTCAGCACTCTCTAGTATGAATTTGTGCTGTTATCTAAGCCTTACACATTGATAGGTGTTCATAGAAACCAATCCAATTTTATATGGTGCTGAACATGGGCGTTGCTCTCTGGGCTTATAATTAATTACAGTTAAGGCTTAATCTGC
The DNA here is from genome assembly GCA_013398015.1 of Oreocharis arfaki. Lineage (NCBI taxonomy): Eukaryota > Metazoa > Chordata > Aves > Passeriformes > Paramythiidae > Oreocharis > Oreocharis arfaki. The sequence continues at coordinate 352,986 of VZRR01002314.1, forward strand.
ATTTCATTTATCACTTGGGCTGTGTTAACATGAGCATTCTCGTATTGGGGATGCCTTCATGGCTAAGGGAAGCGTGTGGTGTTGGAAGGTCACACATTAGCAGAGCATGTGCTAATACTCATGTTGGAGTAGGTTATGACAATGTTGGGAGGGTTCTTGGAGGGGAAAAACACCCAACACCATCTTACACAGCTAAAGGATGGAATATATGCAGGCAATGTAAAAAAAAAAAACAAAACAACCAAATTGTAAAGGTGGAAGTGCAATTTTTGTCTGATTAGCCCATTTGCTTACTGTGTCAGGAGACCGAATTTCTTATACACGCTGGGTAGGACTTTTCTCTGCAAGTCATCACAATAAAATCAGTTACACCCTTAATAGAATCAGGGTGGTCCAGCCTGATCTAAAACAATTAAATCAGTCCTGCAAGACACTGACATCTGATTAATGGCATTGGCATAGAATTCAACGTTTCAAACTCTCAAGGCTCACATCTAAGGGGTGAGCATTTTTATTTCTCTCCTCACAATAAATGAGAAAGTCAAACTTTCCTATTTTTAGTGTGATGGCTTTTACATATTCTAATTTTTAGAGAGATTGCTATGTCAGTGTCAAAATCGGCAGTACTGTTATACAGTATGGTCATAAAAAATGACCAGTGCAGTAGGATGCTGAAACTCTGGAAAATAATTTATTTAATGTACATGAAATACATCATTTTTCACACAGGTTTCTCTTCATCCTGACTGTGTGATGAATATTTTCTTGTAACTTGGAATGTCTGACCCCTTCTATCACTGCTTAGAAACAGGGACAGCCATTATTGCCTTCACAAGGCACTCAAAGTGGCTTCTTCCTTCTTCACAGGAGTCTCACTGAAACAGGCAAACGTTTGCTGGAAAAGTTAGTGCTACCTCTCCAAAGTCTCTAGGAGCAGCAGACAAAGAATTCTGCTTTTTATGTTTTGTTTCACATCAAGTAATGCTTAATAGAACAAAAAAAAATAAAATATACACTACTCAATATAGGAGCTCGCTGCTTTAGGTCAACCATGTGATAAAAGAGTATGTGGAGAGTGCATAAACTCAGAGTACAGGAGATAGAGTGCATGCCCAAGTAAGCCCATAGATATTTAAAATACAGTCACAGCCGTTATTTGTGTATGAATTGCTGAGCTCTGTGCTGTCACAACAGTTTGACTACTGAAACCCAAGCCAGATAAAGACTGGCAGGTTTATCTCGCAGCTACACAGCCCTGACTACAATGTAGACATGACTAACTCCAGCATACCTAGTTCGCTCTATTTATCATTGTTGCCTAGGAGCCTTGATGTTTCTTTTTTTAATTTTTCTATTGAAGTGTTATTTTTCCTGTGCTCTCTCCTGAAGTAGTGTGGATCAGAGAAATTAGGGCTGTCTCAAGTAGTCAATACCTGCTTTTGCAGCCTCTTGGTCCACTCAGCAGCTGCCCGGGTGTTGAAACTCTGTCTCGAGCAAAACTGAGTGTTCCTCTATCCTTAGGTCTTCCAGATGCACCTCAGCTGAATAAAACCCTTCTGCTTGCATGTTATTTCCCATGTGGGCAAGTTCTTGATGCTATTGCTCATCTCATAATTTTATTTTTTAAAAAGTCGGTATATAATATAATTTTACTAAGAATCAGAATATGATCACTAGAGCTCAAAATAGTTCTCTGAATCCAGCTCCCTTTCCTGGGTATCATACCCATTTTGAGCCTCTGTTTTTGCAATAATTGTCCTTTGTGCAGTGATGGATTAAGCAAAATGAGCTTAATTTGTGTTTTCTCACTAAGATGTTCTTCAAAACATTCAAAAATTGTCCTCTGCTTCTAACGAAATCAAACTTTCTTTCCAAGCTCTCACCACTGATACCTTGATCAGCTCTAAAAAATTTCTAACAGCATATTAGAAGCTGGATGATATGGAGGAATTTTATTAGATTTGTTTTATTCCTGCGTAGGAAGTTTTTGAAGTCAGTACTAGTAAAATTTGAAGCACCGATAAATTGTTTCTTTTAGTCCCTGTGAGATGAAGTTTCATCTCATTTTTCCACAAACAGTTCTTTATATTCCAGGTGCCATCTTGAGTAAGCATGGACTGAAATTAAAAACCTTCTCCCTTTGTGTGACCTTGCAAAAGCTACACACCCAGAAAGCTGCTGGTCTTCCTGGGTGAAGAATGTCTGCTGCTCTCACTGATGGCACTGTTTATTCCTCATTGACAGGCTGTCACGATAGGTAGTTCATGGAGAAATATCTTGTAGTAAGTGCCTGGATGTATTTCATAACGTGCTGTAGTATTTATTTCGTTCTGGGGAGGGAGGGAGGGAGGGAGAGCGGAGCTCTGCTGCCGTGCCCTGCAGTATGCACGCAGCTCTCAGTGCATCGCTCTAACCCTTTCAAGGTTATGAATAGCCTGCAATATATATTGCTGCACTAGGAAAAAGATATGATCCTTTTATTTTTCTTATCTGGGAAACCTTTCCTGATGGCAGGTCAAGGGTGTCCCAAGAGTAATGCAATCTCCTCTGGAAATTTCAAAGAACGCGATGATTATCTGCAATTGACTGAGGACATCTGTGCTGGCACACTGACACCCTACCTAATTGATTATCCCAGATTTGCACAGCCACAGTCCAGCTCAGGGCCCCAGCTGAACAGATGCCATGGCTAACACCCCCTCGCATTGCACCAAAACTCCACAAGTGGTTTGTTGTCAGAGCGGAGACTGTACCGATACTGGTTGCATTTTATAAGCTTTCTCTTTCTGTAGTTGGGAAAATCCTTATAAAACTCCAGCCAGCAACCTGGAAACATAACTAGCTGGTTATTAGTAATACCTGTGGCAAAACTGTCCTTACCCCTGGCTATGAGGCAGCAATATTAATATGCGACTTTGTCCTGTAACTCAGAAGGTGTTGCAGGCTCTGAGGGCAGTGCCTGAAAAGATCCCTTGGCTCTTCCCCAAGGGGCTTGCTTTCTTCAGTTCTCTGAAAGAAACAGAGTATTCAGTAAAACCTAATACTGCATGATGATATCTGCATTTTTCAGTGGCGTAGTCACTTTGACCTCGACCATTGTAGGAATAATTCTCCCTTCTCATCTCTGCAGTTGACCACGTGCTCTGATTTTATATAAACAGTTCAAGCAAATCCTCACAGCCTCCAGTCAGTCCAGTCTCCCTCTATTACTGATTTCTCATCAGTTCTGCCAGTAGTGAAAATGCCATCTTTCCTTAATATAACATATGGGATACTTTTCAACATATTTGCCACAGCAATCTATCCAGCAGATGAAAATTAAGTGTGAGAGTGTGTTATAGTACATTTCTTAAAGTTTGCTCTTACATAAGTGGGAAGTCCATCACAATAAATTTTCTCCGTAATTTCAGTAGCAGGTTGAGTTTTTATGGAAAGGAATAGTACTTAATCAGTTGTAAGTTTATGAATCTTGCAGATACCGATAAGGTAGTTATGAACATTACAGAAAACGTCTGCTACAAGGAAATTACAAACATGAAGTGAAAAACTGCAACTGTTCTTCCCCAACTTACGTAACTCACCTTGAATTTCGATGACTAAACAAAGGACTGAACTACTTTGGGCTTGACTTAAAGCCAAGATTCAGATGAAAAACTGGTATTAACACTTTTCAAGATACTGTCTGTGAAAACAGTTGGGTGGACATCCACAGCCCAGCAGTTCTTACTTTATACTTCACTGCAGGCTAAACTGAGTTTTACAGATGATCTTTGTTTAATGTATTCTGGCTTTCTGTCCTGATTATCAGAACTAGGATGTCTCTCAGGTGGTACAAACCCTACCATCTGGGTGAAGTCTCTAATTAAAGCGGGGGTTTATGGATTTTTTTCTGTATTTCCAATCAGGTCACTGTAGTGCGGATATGTTTGTTCATTGATCACAGCTGCAGAGGGAGCCCTCTGTACTTTTTTCCACCTGTAGACTGACTGTGTCATTATTCCCCAAAATCCATTCCACTCTCTCCATTTTAGTGATGGAGAAGAACTGAAATTAATTGAAGCTTCTGTTTTTTTAATTCCATGGATGTAAAATGTACCGTGAAAAGAGCTCTGCTCACTTTGCTGACAACCTTAGGTTGATCTGCTTTAAAATTAGAAATTAGTGCGAAGAAATGTCCATAATAGCAGAAGGAGTCTCTTACAACTAGCTTGAGATTTCACTGTAATGGAAATATCTGTTCCATCTAGTTTTTCTTCTTTGGAACAAGTTAATTTATAATTTGGTAGACGTTCATCTTGGGTTTTCTCGTTGCTAATACCTCAAGTTAATCCCTCTTGCAACATATATTGCGGAACACTTCCTATGCTGAGCAATGCTCACTTAATGGCTTAGTTCCACCCATTTATTTCGGTTTAGACTTTCTCATCGATTAGGAAATTTTTTATTTTCAGTAATTACATTTGACATTGGTGTGTGCTGATATAAAAGAGCTCGGAGGAACAAGAATGAAAGTTGCCTTCAAAAGACGGCCACCCGGGAGCTTCTGACCTTCCCCAGCTGCATCGCAAGAGAACGGGAAGGAAACTCCCACTTGTAAAACAGAAAATAAAAAGTTGGAGCATGACTTTGTGCAAAGCTACTTTGGAAAAAGCAGAAAATAATCTCCTGAGTGAGGACAGTTTCTGGTCCAAAATGTCATCTAATCAGTTGCTTGTATAACTAAAATGTTGAAGCATCTTTTGCCCAGAAAACAAAAAATTTTTTTGTGCTTATAGAATTAGCTGGTTGCAGCATTTCAGAATACAACAACTTTAGTTCAGCTTTGAGTTTTTTTAATGTAGTCTTCCTCTACCTGAAGGTTTTACATGTTGACCCTAATGCCGTGGAAACACAATTTATTAGCAGCTAATGTCCCTCATCTAAAAGCACATTGGTGTTATCTCTCTGGTGTTCTCATGATTTGTTCTGGAAGAGAAGAATAGATACAATGAATAATTTTATTTCCTTTCCTATCTTAATGCATTGAAATGCTTATAGAATTGGGAAATTCCCTATAAAGCTGTGGGACTTTTTCCATCAGACTTTCCCTACCTGAAGTCCAGGCTAGTTCAAGGAAAATAAAAATTCTTCCCTTCTCACAGGTGTGTCATAAGTATGTTGCAAAAGTGATATGGTGCTTAGATACTGTAGTGAAGGGAGTCTTGAAAGTCAGGGAAATAGGTAAGTCAGATTCCAAGAATTTTAAAGGAAAGTGTAAGTAATAGGGGAATACCTGGGAATACCTTCCATCTGCCCTTACACAGCAGTGATGGAGATGTAGCTTCCCATGCCTGGGTACACAGCAGAGCCCAGGGTAGAGAGAGGCTGCCAGCGAATTTTCATAAATAGGCATTGTCCCCAAACACAGAAGGCAAAGCTGTGAGTACACATTCAAAAATGTCTCTGAGAGGATGAAAAAGATTGTTTTATTTGGCCAAGGCGTGTGGAGGACAGAAAAGAGACAAAAGGGAGTAAGCAGGCTGTTTCATCAACAATTCTTTAGCTGCCTGGTGCAGGGACTGGGAGACAGTTGTCATCATTCAGCCTCCCAAATGAGTTCAGCTCAGTGTAAATGGGACAGAATGGCATATAATATCATATATAAATATAATAAGATCTACAAGTAACTTTTTTTTTTATCGTTATCACAGAAAAGGGAGCAATCACAACATTCATATTAGCTGTTAAAAGCATGAGTTGTTACCTGCCTTTGCTGCCTGTTCTGGGAAGTGTGGAATAGCTGTGAGTGTCTGGTTTGACCCACTCTTAAGTAATTGTGGTTCCCTTAAAACAGTCAGAATGTAAAACCCGAGGTATCCTGCACACGTTGGCCTTAAACTACAACATGGATGAAAGACACTTTAGTTGCAGCCAAAATATGTGAGTTTTCCTCTGCAGTTTGAGACAGGCTGCCTTTTCTCACCTACTGGGCAGGGAAGAGGAAGAACCACTAGAAGGAGGAGATGTTTTGTAAGGTGGGAATGTGCCGCAGAGTTGGTCATTCACATTAAGAAATTTCTCATCTGATGGTAAAGCTGGAGGATGTTTCACAGAATCATAGAGTGGTTTAGGTTGGAAGGAACCTTAAAAATCATCTTGTTCCAACCCTCCTGCCATGGGCAGGGACACCTTCCACTAGACCAGGCTGCTCAGAGCCCCATCCAGCATGGCCTTGAAGAGGGATGGGCACCCACAGCTGCTCTGGGCAATCTGTGCCAGCGCCTCACCACCCTCACAGTAAAGAATTTCTTCCTAATACCTAATCTGACCCTACTCTCAGTTTGAAGCCATTCCTCTTTGTCCTGTCCTTCCAGGCCCCATGTAAATAGTTCCTCTCCATCCTTTTCACATTCTGGAAGGCCACAGTTAGGTCACCCCAGAACCTTTTCTTTTCCAGGCTGAACAATCCCAACTCTCTCAGCCTTTCCTCATAGGAAAGGTGTTCCAGCCGTGTGTTCACCTCGGTGGCCTCGTCCATACTCACTCAAAGAGGTCCATGTCCTTCCTGTTCTGGGAACCCCAGGGCTGTCTATCAATTCCACTGATATCAATATATATCAGATAGAGATATTTACTTTGAAATTACTAAATAACAGTTCTCCCATGTACAAAAATGTGCATACATATATGACTGAATTTCCTTTGAAGAAGGTACTGGGTTCTAGCTAAATTGATAGTCCGGATAAAATGAATTATTTTAATGGATTTTTTAAAAAGTAATATTCACAGAATTAAGTATTCAAAGCCATTTGTTCAGCTATATGTACTAAAATGATTTTAAAAGTAAACTGTTTTAATTAATGATTGCTCACTAATAATGTCTTGAGCTTTTCTCAAACCAGTGGTCAGTGAAAAAACCACTTCAGCAATATGGAACAAAGGATTATCCCAGGGTGTACTGTAAACTGCATTAAGATATCAGAAAGAGTTCACCCAAGCAGCAAAGGTTGCTGCATCCTTGACTGTAATCAGTAGAAAGGAAGCAGACACTAAGATTATTTTTGAATTTAGTCAGTCTGTGGCAGGAAAAATCCTGTTAGTCATGCATTGATTTGGAATATTCAAGTGCAGCCTGTGTTGGTTTGGTGGAGAAGTAATCCTGATTTAAACATTAAGCTTCTGAGGGCTAGCTTAATTTAAAGAAGATAAACCTTGGGATTGTATAAGGTATTTACTACAAAGTACATGCACTGTATTTGAGATACTGCTTAGCAATTTAAAGAGCCCGAGGAATTGGAAGTTCTGAAAGCCATGGAGATGCTGGAGTTCAGTAACACTTTTTTTACATATTCTGCTGGTATGTATATAAAAATGAAGAATGACTGTTTCAGTAGACCAAGTCAGGCTGGTCTCTCTCCAGTGTGTCCATCTCTGTCTCATACTGGGGAGCCCAGAACAGGACCCAGCACCCCAGGTGTGGCCTTGCCAGTGGTGTTTTACCCCGGGGCAGAGGGGCAGGATCACCTCCCTGCTGTCAGAACTCCTGCTAATGCAGCCCAGGATGCCACTGGCACTCTTTTCAGCAAAGGCATGTTGCTGGCTCATGTTCATGTCCTTGTCTGCCAGGACCCACAGGTCCTTTTCTGCAAAGCTGAAAAAAGCATATTTGTAGAAATTTCAAACAGATCCTCAGCTTTTATACATTAGTGGAGCTCCATGGAACTCATGGTTAATAAATATATCAGTATATAGTGATGAAGCCTGTGATTGGCTTGAAGCCATTGTGTCCTTTGATGAGAAGTGAAAATCTTACTTCTCAGTTTGATTCCCTTAGGTTTAAATAGAATCACATAGAAATTAAAAAAAAAAAAAAAATCAAAATTCTGTAATTGAAAAAAAAAACCAACAACAAATCTACTCATTTTGATTTGCTTGAAAAAGATGATGACATCTGATATTTTCCTGGTGTCATTACCAGGAGAATAGAATAAAAAAGTATCGTGTTTCTATATAGAAGGATAATATTTGTGGACCATAAGAAGCTGTTGAAAAATTAAAAGAATATGTAGGAAGTTAGGAAATTTAAAAGGGTCACAAAATGGGCTAAATTCTGTTACCAATACTGAAATTTTATTTATTTTAATCAAGAACTTTTTGATTTTTAGTTTGGTAGGATAACTGTGTTTCTCTCTTATATCAGAGCAAATGGCTGAGCACAGTGATGCTGACCTTTGTATTCCTAGTGAATTTGAAATGCATACTCCCTTTTCAAAGAAAAAAGAGATGAAGGAGAAGAATGGCTTATTATCTTTACAAATGAAATATTCAAGGGAGGATCATCCTCTGGCTGAGGGAGTGCTACAAATTCCATATTCTGGATTTTCTTACAGATTCTGGATGGACACAGCTGAATATTTTTTTGGATATCCTCTTTTGTGTTACACAAGTTGCCCTTGCAATAGAGTAAAGCATACTCAATATATACAAAAATATAGATATAATGTCTAGATGCTGAGGTGGCATCAGTGTGTCTTATTGAATAGAAAGAAATGGACAGAAAGGAGTTAAGAGTTTTTTATTTCTGCTTGTATGGTTTCATATTTCATAGCCTAGTCCAGCAGACTTAATGAAATTCAGAATGCTGACTACATATCCTAGAGAAACCCTACTAGGACATTAAAAGGAACAATAGCAAACATAAACATAAAGTCTCCTTCAGATTCCAAGTGCAACACACCCATCACTTTCCATTTGCTTCTGTTCTCAAGGAACACAGAGAAAATACTGCACAGTAACATAAGGTATGGATTAATAGCAAGCTATCTAATTCTAGCACCCACTAAAAGTGCATTTATACACAGTAGTTTGCATCATTCTACCTTGTCCAGCTAGGTTGTACAAAAAAAAGAGGAATAAGTGAAAAAAATGTGGTATATTGTAAATCCATAATTTCATTCGATCTGTGGGAAGTTCTTGCTCAGTATTTTTTCAAGGTAGGAAACTGAGCAGAAAAACAAAACCATCTATTTTTAATCCAGAGAATATAGAGCCCATTCTGTGATGCTCAAGACAACAGAATGTGTTTATTTTGAGATTAGTGGACATCCCAAACTAAAAGACAGTTTTGTGCCTTACACTTTTAAGACTCTTTCCTGAATGCAGAAAATAATTAAATAAATAAATATGGAAATAGTGATTCAAGCTAGTGCCAGAGCATTATAGCACAAATTTGAAGACAGTGCCTTGACATAGCATGGTCACCAAAATGAAAATTAGAGGTAGTATTTAGTATTTTTCTAAAAAAGACTAGGAAGTCACAAAGTTCACAGTGGAAAGGTGTGATAGAAACATTGTAAACATTTCTGAGCTATCAAAAATGAGAGAGAGGAGGTAAAATTCTTTAATTTGTTTGTACTTTCCATTCAGCACTCCCTTTAGTCACCTCACTCCTCACCTTGTTTTCTTTGTTCTTATCCTCTGTTCTGCTGTTATTTATTACATTTTTTTTTTTTTTTAAATGCCCTAAATCACCATCTTCTCTTGCCCTTCTTTTTCTTTTCATGTCACTGCTGGGTCTTTGGTTTGATTTACGGATTACGTGCTGGATTTTGGAGTCAACTTTCTGTTTCAAACTCCCAGATGGAAATTACAGCAGTTGCTTTGTGTAAAAGCCTGAAGACCTTTACCTGAGATTTCCTGTCTGCTCCCTGGCCAGAGGGCCAGCTAAAGCAGCTGATGACTCTGCATCAGGGTCGTGCTGAAGGTGTTATAGGGCAGGGAGAAAATCTGTCGTGGTGCCAGGGATTACTCAGGTTTCATACTAAAGTCTCCATTTGAAATTCTTCCTCGAGTAGCCCAAGAACATTATTGACCATCCCATAAAGCTCTTGATTCAGTATTGAAGAGAAGGTGGGAAAAGCTGAAACACTGCTGTGTAGATGTCTAAGACAGAGGTTTCTTCCCCTTTTTCTTCCAGAATTCAAGGGCTGGGAAAAATTTTGTCCGTGCTATTTCCTTCCCGTTAGTCCTTTATGTTTAAAGATGTGCTATTTATGTTCTATTAAAATGTTGGTGACAGAACCTAGAATATGAAATAGACAATAGCTTCATTATTGAGATAAAGCTATAGAAGTAAACATGTATTTGTGTCATTATTCTGTATGCCAAGGCTCATTAGCTATTGCTAATTCGGCTTGATTCTTTGAATGAAGCCGAATTGTTGCTTCATAAAGAAGAAATTAACTCTTAGATATTCACTGTATGTATTAAATAGTCTGGAAAACGTCCTCATTTTGTGTAAAAAAAAGTCCATCTTTTAAAGACATCTAAGGAAAGGAGAACCAATAGTTACAGAAACATATGTTTGACATGTTTATGGAGAAAATAAAACACAGGTAAGATGAAAATGATGTTCAGGTCCGAAGTTTTCAAGCTAAGCCTTAGGTCATTCAAGTATTAACTGCACATTGGTCTACTGAGAAAGAAATTTAACACAAAGCACACTGCGTAAGGAAAAAAATTCTTGTTAACTACAAAGGCCTTGCTAAGGAGTTGCAGTCTTGGTGCAGTAACTAAAACATTCAGATGGCAAGCAGGACAAATGTGTTATAAAATATTAAGATATTCTCTTTTACTTGTGTGTTTGACTAACCGGATTAATTTGTAAAAGTTCATCGTTTTGGTTGTGACATACTAATTGATAAATTGTTTTTAACATTCTTTTCTCATCTTTCTCAAACTGAAGGCAATATATCTGCATTGTTTGAGATAACTGGGCTTGAACCATTTCATCTCATCCTCCCCCTAAAAGCAAAGCTTGGGTGTGAGCAGGTCCTTACCCTGTAAATGTATTTTCTTGCCAGGAGAGGCAGAAGTGAACCAACATGTGAAGGGTGAAGATAATCTGGGCGTTTGGGCTGCAGGAGAGATTGGAATCTCAAAGTAACATGATGTTACAGACGCAGCCCTGCCTCCCTTTTTTTTCTCTCCATAAATTGGAGGAAGAAAACTGGGCTCTCGCACTGGGGAAGTGCATAACACCTTAAAGGCAAAGGTTCATTCTGGAAGCCTAATGTGAGGAATCAATTCTGATCCATAACTGCTTTTCACAAGTAACAAGCTCTTTCATGCATGAATAATTAGATTGAACTCAATGAATACACTGGTGATTGGTTTCTCCAAGACAGCTAAGTGCTATTTTTCTCTTCTGCTTTGTGATTTCTGGTCAGGGTAGTGCATCGTGTTGTTGAAGAACACAACTAAAATATTCTAGCAACAATGGATAATAATGGGCCAAGCCTCTGAAAATGAAATAAATAATTGCTTATATATTTATAACCTACTACAGCTCTTGAGCATCTGCATAGGTCCTGATGTTATTACATTACTTTCATGCCTTTCCAGCATAAAAAGAGTTAACTGCCCTGACCAGTAAATGTGTTGCCTCATATTTGTAAGCTCCTTTGGCAATTCCAGTACTTATTTATGGAGGACTGATTTTTATCTACGGCTTGGATTGCTTCCTTAAAAAGCACATTCTCTCCCTAAGCCAAAAGTAATACGATTGAATAGTGATGCTTCTGCTGTCCCAGCATCCTCTGGGTCCTAAATCAGAGCGTGGCACGAATGTGACTGGCAAAGCTACTGATACTGCAGTTATGAAGGTACATTTTTCAGAAATGTGCACTGGCCTGCAATGTTTTTTGTCGTACTTCTCTGCATTAGCATTGATTTTAAGTTACAGTCATTTCTTTTATTGCAATTTTCACAGGGAAATCATGTACCAGCTGCTAATATGTTATCTGTCTCTGGGATGCTTGGGCGGCTGAACCTAATATTAGTGTTTCACTGACCTTATAAATTTTACCTTTGGGTTTATTTGTGTTTTGGAATAGATTTTTTTTTCCCCAATATTTAAGCTCTAAATCTTGTTTGATGTGTTAGAGGACAAATAACCTCTAATGAAACTGATGGGACTGTCTCTTTCAATTAAAAAGACAAAGGAATCAATGGGACTCATTTCACATGTTGAATGAGGTTGGTATTATTTAACACTACAATGAGGAACAATAATTGATGATAAATTATCAGCAAAATCCTATTGGATTATGCATTACTTTACTCCTAGTGGTGTGAAGGATTAATTAAATTGTGTAAGAAGCTGCAAAACATGACATCTTCTCAACTCTGCCTCATCTATCAAACCATACAATGAGCATGTAAAGCATGCTTCTTTTTCTACTTTGAGTGAAGAAAAATCAAATAATGCATTTTCTATTTTTCTATATATTCTATACATCAGCAGTCTTTAATTGTGCAGTTCAGGAATGCAAAAGAAAGGAGACATACAATTAAGAGACAAGTAATAAGATGTATTTCAGATCCTGAAAAACAAAACATAGCATTATGTAAGGCAAGGAAAAATCAGTTACACTACGTATCTTAACTTTTACTATACACAAGGATACGTGAAATCAGTTCATATTTCTCCTCAGGCACTGAGAGTGCTAGTGCTCTTTTCTGCACTTAACACTTTGCCAGTTCTTTGGTAAGAAAGGATTAATAAATGTCCATTCACATTAGTCCAGGGAAAAAAATCTAGAAATGGTGGATCCTAGCAGTACCTTTCAGCAGTAAGTGCATTGTGTTAATTTCTTAAGGATCCATTTAGTGCTCTCCTGCTTTATTCCCACTGTTAGACCCCTTGTGCTCTACAGCTCCTCCTGGTACTCCTTGCCCTATCAAGTGAGCCCAGTTTCTTCAGGCAGCTGGCTACAAAGGTGTAAAAGAGCTCTGTGGCCCGGCCTGGGCTCTGGGAAGGGCTCATTGATAGCTTGGTCAGCCAGGACTGTTGTGCCAAGAAGAGCCTGGAGTGATGCTCAGGTGAGCATTGCTGAACCTTTAGGCAGAGGCTAAATTGTTTTGCTCCAATATCCTGCTCAGTTCTTGGAGGAAGGTTCCCTGTTTCCCTCTGAGCTGGCTGTTCTATTTCCCTGGGTATTTTCTTTGACTGTACAAACTCCAGAAGCTGTGGAGAATCAGCCTCATCGCTGACTGCCTGTAGCAGGAGGACCTCCCATATTCACTGTGGAGCCTCTACAGCTATTTTACGATGTCCTGGCTCTTTTGCACCAGGAGTAGGATAATGTTCCACAGATAACATTTCTCCTGCAATACAGCACAGGGGCATTTTCTATTGAATCTGAGTCACGCTGATCAGCATAGAGGAAATAGTCTGACCAATATGGGCCAATTTAAGTATTCATTTGGACAAATTAACAGACAACATTTTATTCTGTGAAATTAATCCCAGTGGGATTACCCAGAGTTTAAAAACAAAAACCACACACCTTTTCACCTGGGCAAATATTTTCAAGGAAGTCTGTTTTGCTGAGAGACATTAATTTTCTCTTCCCACTAGGACAAAAAATAGAAAGCTAAATGTGAAACCGCATGTTTCCAAGGGATAAAATTATGCCTTTGACTGACATTGTGAGGTATTTATAATGTTGGGAAGTAATATTTCAAGGTTTTCTGCAACCTGCTTTAAGGACTGTAGTTCCTTTTTTCTTTTAATATGCCTTGTGTAGGGTGACAGTATAGCAAGCTGTCAGTCACGATGAGCTCATGCACATCATCCTGTCAGGATGAGTGTGGAGCACTGTGGAGACCTAATGGAGCAAGCGAACGAAAATCAGAAGGCAAAGTCATCCCCGTGTGACTTTGAAAAGTCACTTAGCCTTTTTAAACAGGAGCTGTCACAAGTGGACCCTTTTTTGTGTACAGTAAAAGATGTGTGCATGTTAATCAACACTTCACTTCCACTCCTGTTTCAAGCTGAAATTCCCATCAGCTCCTAGCCCATGCTAACAACATCAGAATTTTAAACCCTTATTTAATTCTTATTTTAGAGAAGAATTTTCAACTCTCTTGTAGAGAGGAAGTTTTCAGAGGAATGCTTAAAAACTTCAGGAGAATGCATTTTAAAGCCATCATCAGGAAACCAGAAAACAAATTAGAACACAAAATCTGAACTGTTTTTTTTTAATTCTGGAGGTCTTGTTATTTAGAGCTATATTTTTGTGGACTAATTATAATGAGTTGCATTTCTTTTGAATGACAAGCAAACACATAATACAAAAATGGTAAAATTGTTTCATAAGAAACATAGAAAGAGCTTGGCTTCTGCATAATGTAAAATAATTTTTAAAACTCAGAAGTCTCTGAAAAGAAAAATCAAATTCCATTATCTCACTTAAGCAAGAATAAGCTTAAGAAAGGTTAATTGCACTGTTCTTTCTCCAGGCCATCTATCATCACACTGACAGAACATTTTCTTCAGTAGCAGGAACAACGATAGGGCATAGCAGTGATGATATAAATTGAAAAGTCACTTTTTATGTAGATGTGTGCACTTCCAAAAATAATGCATTGGGATTCCCAAGTTGTGACAACGTAGGAAGTTCTGATTAGAAAAAGTGGCGAGAAAGGATTTGAAATGTTCAAGTATATTTCATTGTCGTGAAATGCAGAACAAATTGTATTTAATAGCCGTCTTTTAAAATTATTTCTAATTAGTGAGGCATTTTGGCAGGTGTGCTTTCCTTCTCATCTTTGAATTTTTACCTTAATTTTTTTGACAGATTAGTCTCATAAAGATTACAAAAGAAAAGGCAAAGCACCCAGGTCACCTAATCTACAATTAACTCTGTTAATTTCCTGGAAGAATAAAAAAGATTGATGTAAGATGTTGCACAGTACCTGCTTCAAGAGAATTACTGTTAAATCTAGGAGTAGTACTTCAAGACGTATTTATTCTGCTGGAAGTATAACACTTTAAAACAAAAGTATTTTCTGATCATATGTTAGCAAGTACAGTGAGGTGAGAAATCAAATCTATGACATGCCTTTAGCCTCTGAAAATTTCGTACATGCGAGAGACATTTCTCCTCTAATAATACAACTAAATGTGATCCAAAAAAAGAAAACTGAAAGTTTCTTCAGGGAATTGTTCTTCATTGTTGAAGAAATCCTCTACGATGTGCTTTGACTTCAGTCATTCTGTGTTTATAGAATCAGTTCAATGTTGTGGTGGTGGAAGCGATGGGGAGGATGCCTGTCCCAAATTCTGGATTACCAACATAATTTGGGATCCACAATTACAAGTGCAAACCAAACAGCATGGAAGAAAACCAAAATCATGCTAACACTAAATGATGGCTCTGCTTTTTCTGAGTATCAGCTGCCTCTTCTCTCCTATCCTTGGAACATTACAGAGGTAAGGGCATGGTCAGGGGGCCGCCACGGCCAATTTTTCATCTGCACTTCTACCAAATGAATGCAAACCCCCAGAGTCCTTCTGTTCATGCTGAAATAGCTGCAGGTATTTATCACACAAAGGCACATTCCCATTTAAGCGTATTCTTAAACCATTTGAGGCTTTTCTAATTAAAGCCAACATGTTGGATCCTCCCAGTTTATTCCTTGGCGCTGCCCAAAGCACTGATGTAACACCCCAAGTGGAAATCCACTATCACCAGAAGGTGCCCAAAAGCTGCAGTTGTTTAAGTTTACCTTGATTTCAGTGTGATACCTTCCCTAACATGGGATTTATGGCAATGAAATACTCGGGTATCAAAGCCATGAGCATTTGTGTGGCTAATTTCATGTTGCAGAAAAGTTGTGCAGTTTGTCAGAGACAAATCATTAGTAGAGCTGTATTCAAAAGGAAAACAGGATTCAGCTCTGTTTTCTGTTGAAGCAGCATCCAAAATCCCTGCTGCTTTTGGCAAACCAATTACATCTACACTGAGAGCCTTTGAAAATCCTATTTTAGATGCTTTAGCCACAATTTGGCAGTTTTGTTCAAACTTACCATTATGAGCACCTGGTGTTCAAGCGTGTTTGCAGGAGTGTTATGTTAGACACTGTGACTTAGTTTTATGCATGTGGGTTATTTATGTGTGTGATGCTGTATCTTTTTGACTTTCTAATCTTCCTGCTCTCTGTCAGAGGAAGGAAAGGACTCCAGTTTTTCACTGCCAATGTCCTTATAAATTCTTTGTGAAAGTAGCATTACGGTGTAACGCTGAGGGCTTCGTCAGACTCCAAGATCTCTTTTAAGTTGTCATCCTGTGGATATGGGAGATTGGATCTTCTAATAGGAGCAGCCAAGGCAGGCTGTAAAACTTATCCTTTCCAATTATTTTCTTCATTAACCACAAACACTTTTGTCTCCACCACAATTTTCACACCCCAGCTCTGTTTCTGTTTTTCTAAAGTATTACTTTTCTCAACTCATTTACTTTTACACTATTCATCAATCCATTCCCTGTGTTCCCTTGCAAGCTCAGTGAGAACCAAGCTCACCCAGAAAAAATGAATAGCATCTGTTGCGAGGTATTACTTGTCACTTGAGGGGAAAAAACCCCAAACAGCCAACAATTCCTCATGCCATAACTTTGTTGGCTTACAACACAGGAAACACCAGCTATGGGCAGATATTTGGATGATAAACTAGGGAATGAAAGTTAGCTAACTAGGAAAAAAGGCACTGCAGATTTGTAAGTGTGTGTTAATAAATGACAAGCACGCAGCCATAGATAAATAGAAGTCTTGTTTGTATCTGAATTCTTCCTAGAGCTCCTCTAGATATTTTCCCCCTCCTAGAAAATTGTTTCAAAAAAAAAGGAAATGTAATTTTCTTGTGCAAACATATGTTGCACAGAAGATCTGTGCAAAAAGTGTAGATTTGTTTGGTACTTCTGATTTTTTTTTTTTTTTTCAGTATTCTTTTACATGCTTAGCCAGGGCACAGGAACAATACCAAACAAAAACAGCAAATATTTGAAGATACAGCTGAAATTTGGACACTAAATGCCTAAAAACATTTTGTAGAGGCAAGGTATTCATAAAGCAAAAAGAGGAGATGAGATGCAAATGTTAAGAAAAGGTGCATCTCTACCAGTCTCTCAAATCATCCCAACAACAGTAAAAAAATCCTAGCTGAAGGTCAGGTAAAAACTATTTACTGCTGCTTGTTCTTTTTCATTTACTAGGCATTGCTGAATAGGGATTATGAATTCTGACCACAAATTTCAACATGCTTTTCTATTTTTCCTCCAACTCCGTGTGTCACATTTTTTTTATCAGTACTGGAACATATTCTAGTGAGCTTGAAGTACCCGACAGCTAGCAGGCAGGTTGAATAAATTGTTGCTGTGTGCCTCGGGGTCTACATTTCCCTGACTCCTCTTCTTTTTTCCCCAGTCCTCATTTCCCTGTCCTGTCAGCTGTTGCAGAATTTCATTTTTAATACATCATGTGCAATGTGCACAAGACTCTGCATGGGCAGGGTCGTCTTTGTAATCAGGTTTTACCCTTCTAGTAGCACACATCACAAGAGCAACAGTAATATTTTAATATTCTTAGCAAGGTGTTGTACAAAATCTGGGGGTCGTGTGCTGGCTAACACTGTGTTCTTTTAATCTCACATTCACTTCAGTGTGTGACATTAGAAAATCAGGCAATTGTGCCTTGGCTTTGTTCTGGATTGTCCCTTTGATCACATCATGCTTTAAGGAGTCTATTTGCCAACAAATAGGAGTTGCCCCTCTCACCTTAAAGAAGAATATTGTCCCTTCCCACCGCTGTAATGACTTCTTTTTCCTACATGCCCAGAAGGATGGAGCTTAAGAACTGTACTCCTAGTAGATTATACTGACAGGCAGTAGCTATCTGCTTCATATGTTATAGTTTTGCTGGCTTACAACTACATTTTTTTTCTCTCTGAGTGAATATAATGTTGAGTTTGGGTTTCTCTTTGCTGTGGGATTATATATTCACAACTTGAAAACATGTGGATATGGTCATTAAAGCAATTTTCTGTTTATTCCTATTAATCATATCAGGACCTTTCAGACTTTGTCGGGGGTGGCAGTGTGGCATGTACCCATAACTATGGCAAGATCTTGGATGCTTAATTACTGGAGTCTCCACTCCAGTGAGAGGGAAGGTGTCCATGGTGCTCCAATATTTTCAAGGTCAAAGGCTTTTTGTGCAGCATGGCTAAGTGCAGAGACTCAGAAGCTGGCCCTAAAATGTTGGTCTGTACTCATTTGCTTTGGCTGCCCAAAGCCTGTGCAAGTGGCTTATGAATGTTTAAGTGAGGGTATCTGGTGCTGATCTCCTTCCAGGCTCGATGTACCCAGCCTGGGGGAAGAACATTTTAAAAGTTGCTGAGGGAGTGTCGTTCCTGATCCTCCAGTGTGTGCATGATCAGGGGGGTGGTAGGGCAAGCAGAGCTCAGAACTTGGCTGATGGAAGTGACTGACTGAAACTGAGGAACAGAAGTGAGCTGTGGAGTTTCCCCTGTGTTGACTTAGAAACAAAAGACATGACAGTCATATGGCAAAGCAGTTGCTAGTCTCACCTTTCTGTCCTCATGAAGCTGCATGTCAAGCTGCTATGACCTGTTTGCAGTATCCTTTCACACTGAAACTCTGGTCACACTGCTGTCACCAGTCTGTGACATCTGCGAGCTGATTCATTTTTAGTTTAGGCATCAGCCAGAAGAGATTGATGAAGCTGAAGGGAAATAAACAGATAAGCTTCCTTGTGGTAGCATATCTTGTCTTATAAATACAATTATTGGGCTTTTTCTTGTCCAAGGCTGACTAATGGCTCCAAAAAGGCATTTCTGCTGTCTGTGGACAGATATGGAGCAGTTCACTACATCCCTGAGCTGCATGTTGTAATATAATTTCTGAAGACCACAAAGATTAATTTCAGTGTTAGTTACATTTCATAATGAACTCTTAGAAAATACAGTTTTGACATCCCTGACTTCAATGATGTATCAATTCAAAACCTCATTTGTCTTGCCTGAGTTTATTGTGAGTGGTAATTTAAGAGAGATCATCTCTCTTTTATCAATTGTGATTTTATCAGTTTACCATTATCTTTAACAATTTATCTTCTGTATTCTGTAAGTTATGTTGAAAAGAGAAATTTTCTTCTGTAAGATAATTATATCTACAGGTTATTTTCAAGACTTTTATTGCATTTTCTGTACATTAGGTCATTGTACAGTAGGCACATTTTGAGGTCTGGGATTGTTTTTTCAGGACTGATAGTATCAATCCACGTGAAGTTTCCACTTTTAATCCACTGAGGACTGTCTGTGGCAGATGTATGAGGCTTATCCTTCTTCTTGTTTCTGGAGAGATATTTTTAATTATTTACTGCAGAACATACACAGAAGTTATGTTAAGGGACATTTTTATTTAGGTATCTGCAAGTTTTGCTGTAAGAATTAGTCCACTTAAGCCTTGCATTTAAATATCTCCATGGATAAGGGTTAATTTTTAAGACACTTAATGAAAGAGACCTTAAACATCAAAGTCACTATTTATATAATTATAATAGAAGTGTGTTTTGTTAGTATATTGTTCATTGCAAAACTCACTAAATAAGTATTAGGAATTACTTTTGGGACAAGGAAGACTGTAACACATTCTCCTGTATTAAATTAGTTGGAGGAGGAGGTTATCAATAACAAAAACCATGGATGAGGTTTCTGTTGAAAAAATTCATTTAGAAAAAAATAGCAAATCAGATTGAAGTTTAAGTAAGCTACACAGCTTTGAAAATTTTCTTGGTAAACAAGGACATCAAATGCATTATTGTAAATTCTTTCAATATTAAGTTGTCTGTAATTGTATATGGGCCATATAGAAGATTTCAGAAGGATGAGCTAGTGATATATGCCTTATATTCAGCATCTTCTTTCCTTAGCATGCACACTAATGAGAAAAAAGCATTATAGGACTGTCCGACCTAAAGTGAGAGAAAACTACTTCAGCACTTTTAGTAATCCTTTTTATAATTTAGCTGTCTGTGATTCTTATAGAATACAGAAAATGAATTAACTCTAGCAAGTATTTTATTATGAAACATTGTTACAAATTTCATCACACAAGTTTTAACTGCTTGAGATTCTTTTTTCAATCTTTCTAAAATGGGTAGAGATTACATTAGCCTCTCACAGTCTATATTAAAAGAAAACTGGAACAATCCAAGACTTTAAAATAAATTCTTGTTTTTGTACATGACTAAAGTTTGTCAAAGCAGGTTTATGCTCTTTTTCCTTGAGGAAAGATATACTATATTTAAGGATTTTTGTATTAATGCTTCAGCATGAGTTGGGATATTAACTGCATGTATATCTTCTAGAATTTATAATTTCTGAGCAAAACAGTTCTTTTATTCTTCCTCAGTCATCATATTTAAAGGTCCTTCTGAGACACTGACACTTGCTTTTGTCAAAATTTTGACTAAATTCTATATGAGACAATGGAAAAACTTCCATTGACATCCATGTGGCTAAATTATCCCTAAGATGAAGTACTCTTTAAGGATATTTTTAGGACTGTCAGCTACATAATTATTTCACATGTGTGGAGCTTCTCAGCTTAGCACCATCTTCATTGTAGATCCTCTGCTTTCAAAATGTTTGTCTAACACTTTTTAAGCAAGAGGAGATCAGTTGAAGCAAAGCAGAATTTCATTCAACAGAAGAACATCTTGAACCTGGTTCCAAAGTATGAGAAGTTTGACGTATTTTATTTTGGATAATTATCGTGGAAGCCCAACTTTTATTATTGTATAACTTTCATTTTCATATATTTAGAGATAATGAGGGAGAGTGAGGAAAAATATTTGGAATAGTATCCACATTTAAGATGCTTGGATTGGTCTTGGCAATGCACAAGGTAGAAGCAACTTACAATATTCTCTGTGAGCATTTTGTGATACTTAAGTCCTACTGCCTCATTTAAAAAGAACTCATTGGAGCTTTATTTTGTGCCCGAGAGCCACAAGATATCCTCAAATCTCTGCTGCAGATCTCTGACATCTGGTTTTGGTTTTGTGTCTACGGGGCTGGGAGCAGCCCCCACGGCTAATGGGAGACTTGCTGCTGTGTTCCTGTTCTCCAGGAGGGGGATGACCCAAACTCCACTCCGTGGCTGGAGAAAAATGAGTAGTCCAAAGTGATATTATTCAGCATAGATGGCATTCTAATAAAATTAAAACTGGAGCATAAACTGCTATGAAATACTGTTAACTGTATATAAAAACTTACCTTGTTCAATACATACTGAGCATTAGAACTTAGTACTAATGAGAATAATGATATGTTCAAGCTTTGCAGTTTTATCATTCATAACTGATAATTATTCTATTCCGTAGTAAAGTTATGTTGGAAAATCAGGAATAAAAATCAATTCGATGTATTGGGTTCACTTTAAAAAAAAAATAATAAATGAACAAGCGAAGTATGTGCACATTTTGCAGAACAAAATGTGCAGTGAGGTCATAGTCTCAGTGATGAAAAACTTTATTAGACTTGCACTGAAACTTTTGGACTGACATTTTGTGCAATACACAGTAGAGATATTTTAAAGGCTGTAATAAATTAGTCTTGCTCCTGTCTAGTGAGTAGAGCACACATACCTTTGCATTCTGCTTCATCTGCCAAGAGCCATGACGAAGCAGTTATGGTTTCAGTGAATAATATTGCTCCTGAAAACTCCTTGGTAAACAAAGCTACAACCATTATATAGACTCTTGTAAATTACTTCAGTTTTATATTTGGTTTAATTATAGTCTCTTATAGCCATGCAGACTGTTTCAGAAGCAAGTTTTGGTGTAGAATGTCTAGCAGAATTTTATTTAAAAGAACTCCTGTAAAAAGAGTACTAAATAATAAATTTTTTTGCTTGTGGATTTCAGGCAAATTAAATGCACTAAAAAAAGAAGGTTTTAAGCAGATATTTAAATTCAGGTATTTCAATTGTAAAGAGAAAAGACTATTATTGCAGCTTTAATGTTTTTGACTTCTGTAAATTAAAAAGGGATGTTCAGGCAGGAGTGGTGAGCACACTGTAACTGATCACTATATTTTAGGTTTCTTGGCTCTCAAACTTCACATTTTCTATCTTTTTTTTTTTTTTTTTTTTTTTTTCGTCAAAGACCATTTGGAGTAGTTTATCAGCTTCACAGCTTGAGAAAAGTTCCTGACAAAAATCTGACCAAAAATAAGTCTTCTTTTTCTGCTGATTTTTTTTTTCTTTTTGATTTTCATTTTGATTTAGAATGAAATTAATGAAATTAATTAATGAAAAACTCTCTCCATTTTTCATTAATCCTATCAATTTTTAGAACCCTAAATTCTGGCTTATGGTTTTCCTGTCTACTGTTCTCTTCAGTGCTTGAGAGAATAAAATGTTCTCATGACCTTTTATTTACGAGGGGTTGGAGAAATTCTGAAGATTCAAAGAAGAATAAAAGAAAACACAGATGTTCTGCTTCCAGAACCAGAAGTCTTGCATGGAGTATTATTTCAAGAATAAAACCTGGAAGGATGGTTTTGAAGGAACCTTGTGCTGGTACTGAAACACAGAACAAAAGATTTGGCTCCTGAAATGATTCAGATGTACTCCAGAAAATCTTAAAACTGTTAAGTCTCCCTTTCAAGAAGGCTGAAAAATTCTGAAATTACTGGAAAATGTTGGCTATTTCCAAGTTCATATGTTCCTACTTGACAAACCATACCACTTGGCTGTGTATAAATTAGACTTCGAATGAGTTGTGGTTTGCCAATGGAAATGAAATATGTGCTGCAATTGTAAAATGCTGATGCGGAACTTCACAAGTTAATACAAAGCCAAATATCTAATTCATCAGTGTAGGGTGGTTCAAGTTCAAAAGCACATGCTTCTATCCTAGAACAAATTTTATCCAGAGGCCTTAATACTTTTGCAAATAGTAATTGATCAATTCTTCTGTGTTGCAGAACTAAAAAATACTCCTGTGCACCAAAGGAGTATTTATAGGTCTGCTGAATACTTACCTCTGGAATTGGAAGTACCAGAGCCAAGTCAGTATTTGATAGCAAAGGATTTAGAAAGTATACCCAAAGCCTTTCACATTTCTATACTGTAGTCTGAAAAAATGTTTAATTTTAAGTATGAGTAATAATCTTCATAATGTCTACCGCCACCTGTCCTAGCCTTCGTTTAAAATGGCTGCATACTTTGGATCCAAATGTTCTTAGATTAGTTTAATTATTTAAAGCAAATACAAATGCACATTTTTATTTCTCCCTGTTAAAATTCTGTCGTTAAAAATTAACCTGGCTCTATTGGTGCCATTTATAATTACTAGTATTGGCTTTAGCAACAGTTGATACAGTGACATCTATTCAACAAAACATAAAAAGCAGGTTTAAAAAATCAATTTTTAGAACCCTATTTTTTTCCAAACTTTCTTTGAGGTTAAGTTTTAAAAGCCAATGTGATGAGTTGGAGTTAGTCACAAAATAAAGTTCAGACATCTCCCGGTAGCTGCAAATTTATTAGATTGTTTCATTGCTCTGTTAAGTACTTTGGTTATAACTCCTGTTGAGTTCCAGAAATACTGATTTCCAGAAATACTGAGTTTAACTAACTTCCCTAAGTTCCATCTTCCTGCTTCAGCTGTGTGCTTTGTTTGTTTGGGGTTTTCTTTTATGCCATTTTCTAAACTGTGACATAGCAAGTTACAGTTCCCAATTTCTGGTCTACGTTGCCTAATGGGCACAGTAAGCATGGGCACAGTAAGCATGGTAGGCATGAAGCAGTTACATACATCTCAACATCTCAGAATCACGAATTTAAAATATATCTAAATCAAAACAAATCAAGCAGCATTATGGGTTACAAATATCAAGTTATTCTGGGGATTTCTGTGTATACACTGCCTAGTTTTGCTGTGTGCTGGCACTTTAGACTCAGTAAATGGACCTCACGGGGTGAAACTGCCAACATATGTTGTAAGCAGAGAATTATGTCACGTAGTGTTAGGGCTAATAGGCTAAATTACAGATAACTGGGAATGGATCCACAGGCGGCCTTGCAATTTCTGCCACAGGGTGTAGCAGCTAGTTAGAGGAGAAGCTATCACCTTACAAAACAAGATGTTAGGTGTTTGTTTCATTTCGTTCTCCATCTATTTCCTTGCTATAAACAATGAGTAAAAAAAAAAAATCCTAGTATATATTGCATATATTTACATATAAGGAGAAAGAATTTGTTTTTCTTATTCTGAGAAAAACACCTGAAGATCTCCAAAGAGAGGAAAAGAACAAATTGTTCAACAATCCCTGTAAAGATGGAGTGAAGAGGATTTGAGTGAAGAGAATTTGTTAATTCAAGTGAGGACAAATCTTCCTGTAAAAAAATCCTCCAAATGTGGAGTCTGATAAACCAATGAACTTCATGTTAAATGAATAAATTACTTAGACAAGCTGAATTGGCATATATGAAGTTCTGCCATGTGACTTGCCCTAGCTGTCCGGTTTAAGTGTGTGCTGTGTGAAGAAATGTGGATGATGGAGAAAAGGAGAAAATGAGGAGAAAGATGAGGGAATGAAAACAATGATGAGCAATGGGAAGAGCTCTGTGCTGTTCTTACAGGGTTTTCTCTCTCCTCTTTCCTTCCTTCCAGATGTCATAGTGATGTGGGATTGAAATCTACCCTGAGGTTTGGGAACCAAATGCTTTTAATTTCTGTGGAGTTTGATTACATTACAGTTGACTGTGGCTTCTCTTTGACTGTTTTTATTTTTTTTAAACTTACATTCATGAAGTCCCACTGCACAGTAAAAGCTAATGATAGGTCTTGGAATATGGTGGGGGGAAAAAAACACTTTTAGAGGCAGTGGTTCACTCCAAAACCAGTGGGAATTTTAAAGGAGTTCCTTTACAGCGAGGCGGAGATTAATTTATTCAATGGACATTGAGTGTATATAAAATCTGAAGAAAAACCAAAAACTTTTGAGCCAGCCCTCTGGGCTTGTATTAGACATTTTGAGCCAAATTTCAGGCAATTCACAGTGGAGAGAAAGAAATAAGGAGTGGGAGTCAGCCAGGAATGCTTTCACCTAGTTCAGGGGCCCCACATATTCAGGCAGTTTCCAGAATGAGCATCCATCCTCTGCCAATGTGTCAGGCTGGAGCCTGTGCAGGTGCCCACACTTCCCAAGAGCTGTCATTCACCCTTGGCACTCACTCACCTCCTTTGTGGCACTTTTGGTCTTTATTTTTGCTAATGTCAAGCCTTCATTTTGAGAAGACAGGAGTACCTGCTTTGGGAGGCACAGGCAGGCTGTCACACTGCAGACCATACAGGTTTCCTTTTTCACAGATTAGACTCCCTCACTCACTCACTGCAGTGAAAATGCACTGCGTGCAAGCCCACTAGGTTTCAGAGGTTCATTTTTACTCTTTGCAAAAACCTTCTATGTTATACCACAACAGAGGCAAATATACTTTGATTTTATGCTAATCTTTAATTGCAGTATAGTTTTTATACTTCAAAATTAGTCTTTTATCTGAAAAGCTATCAATATTTCTGTGACTGCTAATATTTTAAAAATATGATTAAATTTTCTTTTAAAGGGTTTTTTTTTTGTTTTGTTGGGTTTTTTTTTAATTGAGGTTTTTAAAGGCTCTTTAAAATTTGAAACTATTGTCTTAGCTGGCATGTTTGAGAAAGTCATGTTAACAGCTTTCATCTTTAAAATAGCTCTGAATGCACCTAGAGTAGCTGTCAACAGAGCAGAGGTCTGTGAAATGGATCAGACAACTGGTCCCCATGTAAAAAATGAATGTATTAAGTTAGCTAACATGGAAAACAAAAAAATCAGGACAAAGACAAAAGGAAGAGAAGAGGAATAGACTAGGCTTACTAATTAGAGCAATTTTTTTTTTCTGTGGGAAGCCACACCTGAAGTTACTGAAACCATTTTAAAGCATCCTGGATGTTTTCACTTGAATAAACAGAGGTTTATACTGGTAATTCTGAAAGGAGATAATCATCACTCCAATCTAATGAGAAAGTAAGATAATCACTCTCTCATCTGCCCTTAATAAAGTTGAGGTTCTTTTCATTTTGTTTTGATTATTATAATTTATTTTTGTGTTATACATAATACATCCATCTTATCTGTAAAAAATGTTGCTACATAGCTCTGCCTCTCAGAAATTCATCTTTTCTATATCATAATTTCCTATGTTTAATTCAGGTACTAGAGAGTAGAATTTGATAATTACAGTCACAGTTTTTGTTAAAACCACATCTAACACTTTAATGTACAATTTTTTATTCCTGTAACAAACTTCTACCAGTAACTGAAATGTACATTTGCATTTCGTGGGTACTTCAATTTTTTCAAAGGAAAATGATCCAGGATTAGACATCTCCAAATTTTGATATTTTAATATTTAAAATGGTGACTTGGTTATTTCACATGTTCATTTTCAATGATTTTCCTGAAAAATGCTTCTCTTTATGATAGATAAAAACAATATCAGCATTCCAAATATTAAGCAAGCCTTACAGTGCCTTACAAAAAAAAATCAATATTGGAAGTAATTACTAAGAACTATGAGGAAAGTATTGATTTTATTACTGAGGTTATTAATTTCAAGTAGCTCATATACTTGGGAATGTTTGTTTTTTTTTTTTTTCCTGTGTCTTAACTATTAATAAATTGATCTAACCACCAATATATTATGATGGTGATTTTCTAGCTTAGAAAGTGTGGAACTCATTAAAAACACACACGTTTGTTTTTGGGCTGATTTCCATTAACACATCTGTGTACAGTAGGACAACATGAAACATAAAATAAAATGCTGCCAGCTACGAATGTATTCTTTAGTTTGAAATATAAACAAAAGTCAGGCACAGTGGCCTGTGTTCCTACTATTGCTGTATCCCAACCCATAGAAAAACATATTAAATGTGTTTGTGTTTTATTTCACTTGAATGTAGAGTTGGCATGAGGTTTTAAATGGTAATTTTAGCCCCATGCTCGTTATGACATATCAGCTAATGGTGACGCTTTTATTTCTGTACATCTATTAAAGATACAACACTTTTAATTCCATCAGCTCAGGGCTTAAATTAGAGTTTGAGGTAAATGTTTTCATTTAGCTTATTGATTCTGTTCCAATTTAGGAGATTACCCCATAGCTCTAATTCACCCAAAGGATCTCACTGGGGAGATTTTCAAAGGCACAAATAGAAGTCAGACCACTAACTTCCACTGCCTGCTGAAAATTGTATTACTGCTTTCTCTCTGGATACAGAGAAACCCAGTTCCCATTGTTCTCTTAATAGGAAAGAGCATCCATCTTTCTCAAGTAGGCTTTGAAAATGTTGATCAAGGCAGAGGAGGCCAGATGCTCACAGTTTGCTATAGATCCAGTACAGTCAGTGAATTATTTTCCACCATTTGGGACACAAGCCATGTCATTGCTAAAATTATTATAAGTTGCTTAGTCTCCTAATAACAAGATTTAACACTGGAGAATTAAGTTTTCCCTGACAGAATGGAAAACTGAAAAAGTTAAAAAAAACCCCTGATTCGTTAACACCAATGCAACTGCCTGATAAAGTTGTCCTTCGACTGAATTTTTTTCTTACTAGGCTGTGAGTCATTGACCTTGATTCTGGTTCTGAAGGTCAGTGTGGAAACACTGCAGAGGAAATGTCCTCACATGCTTCAATGAAGATACTGTAAAGCATTCACTGCATTGCAATTTGGGTTGGCAGGACCAGAAGAAGTGTAGCCAGGCTCCTGTACCTGCTTTTAGGCATTTTGTCATAGTTCCTCTTCTCTGCCCATCTGCCAAGATAGTTTCCCATGCTTCTGGTGCCACCCACCCTAGGTAAAATTAGCTGAGTTTGTAGTCCAACATCACGCCTTGTACAGCATGCATGTATAGAAAGCAATTTCTTTTCTAAAACGAACAGGGTGAATACCAGGAATATTTCCATCTTCTGGGATAAACTTCATGGAGTTTCATGTACATAGCAGATTCTAGCAGATTCTAGCTTTTTGAGCTGAACTGTAGCACAGGGCCAGTTTACAAAATATTTTTTTAATCTCATGTTATGTACTCAAAATGACCTGCTGAGATAATGCCACACTCACCTGGGTTTCTCATCATCAGTTATTCACTCTTGTTGGCACAGTTCTCAGCACAACTACCATTTCTTTGCACCTCTTCCAGGCAGTGCCTCACTGCTGAGCAGGGCTTAGTTAACTGGAGACAGAGAGGAAGGAGATGAGGACTGATAAGCTGGAAAAAATGGTATACTGGAAAGAAAGAGAGTAGTACACCGAGATGGAGTATGGAGAAGTCAGAGCTCAGTGGAAAGGAAAATGCAATTTCAGTAAAGAGCCATTAGCAAAAAGGAAAGACATTTTAAAAGCATAAATAAGAAGAAGAAATGCAACAAGCGGTGTAGTCAATCTTGCAATCATAAAATGTCCAGGTCTTCTCTGAATATTTTCTTGAAACTCGCTCAGATTATATTTTAAATGTGTGAGAAAAAGTAAATATAGAAATGCAAATCAGGCCTGACAGATTAGCTTAACAATCAATTTTTTGAAAAGCAGAAGGACGATGACAGTTTAGCAGTTTATTTTGAGAGCTGAGTAGGATGGCATATTTTTACATTAAACAATATTCACTTTAGTTTTCTTGTGTTTATTTTTGTCTGAACATATCCTTATAATACTCCACCACTCAGTAAACAGTCCTACATTTGCCTGAATTAATAGGATAAATATTGCCAATTTGTTAGAACAGATAATGATAAATGACTTGAATACATTAAATGTGTTTGAGACATATTTAATCCATAAGCTTGATGTTAAAAGCGCCAACATTATCTTATAAAATTTTACTATCAGCACGATCTGGGAAGCATTCTTGCGGTAGTCTCATACAGCTTCTCGTTTATGCTGACATAAAACACTGGCTGTGTTGAAATATCAGCTCACATAGAACTGTGAAGAACTGTTAGTTGTGCAGTCACACATAAAATGCTAAATAACCATTAGAAGAAGGCACGCTCCGGCTGCTGGTGTGGGATCACAGCAGTAAGAGACAGAGAGTCTTTAAAAGCCTGAAGTGCTGTGGTTGAGGGTTCTGAGAACACTTGAGATGCACTCAGGGGTTTTGCTGATTTAGTGCCAGAGATAAGGAGGCATATTGAGATGTGATGCTTTCATGAAAGCCCTGCTTCCTTTGCTAATGCTGTATTGGGATCCAGAGCCTGCTGGTACTTTCTGCTTTTTAAGAAGAATTCGTTCTCTTGGTCAGAAGCAATTTCTGGCTGCAGGAGGAGGTGGTGCAAGAAGACTTGCTAGCCAGTGGTAGCACCAGCATCACTCGGGTACCCTGGGTCAGCTGATGTTGGAGTGCCCTGCTCTTCTGGTCCTTAGCTTTTTGGCTATTTCACTTTATTTTTGTTTTATTTTTTTTTCCCAGTAGTGACTGTAAATGCATAAACTCTCCTGGTATGAAGGACAAGGTGCCAACTCCAGCTCAAACAACAGCCTTTAAGAGATGATCTCTCATTAGGCTTCATCCAGTTACAATGTCTGACATGTCTAGGTTGCTTAGGAAGGATGATTCCTTTGCCCCAGTGCAAGTTTGGAGATATCTCATAGGAACTCACTTTGCAGTATTAACAACAAGAACAAAATAGGTTCTTTATTTCATGTTCCTATATCTGATTGCCTTTTTTTTGTTTTTTTTAAATTTGCTTCCTGAAAGACTTAAAGAATCTTTTCCAAACAAAGAGAAAAAAATAATGTGTTATGAAATAAGAAAAAAAACGAAAATCTTAATTCTTGCTTTTCTCATGCTAGCTAGGCCTGTAATGGGGAATTTCTTGTAAAAGTCATAGTAGTTCCTGACTTAACTTTACAGGCTTTGTCTAATGCTTACTCTTCTGCAGCCACACGGAAAATATAAATCCAGGAAAATTGAAGTCTCTGAAAAAAATAAAAATAAAAATCTGTGTTGCCTTGAGGGCATGAAAATAGATGGCAAATTGATAAGGTACATGGGTAAGAAAAATACACATTTTCCCTCAAAAAAAAGATAATCTCTTTTCCAATTTTCATCAAGAGGAATTTTATTTCCCGTTAATTGTATATAATTAACGAGTATGTATGTGAGGCTGGTTGATCCAAACCAAGATCAGTTTACTTAAATATAACTTTAATCAAGACTAAATAATATGTCTCAGAACTGTTTTCTAATTGTGCAAATCCTGCTCTGTTTATGTTTTTATGTTTTTGTGTTTGTGGTTTTTATTAGGAGCAGCATGTATACATTCACACTGTACATATACTTAAAGGTCTGTGTGTATCTTTGCATGAAGAACACATTTGTTTTCCTCTACCATCAAAAACATAAAATGCGCTAGCAAAATGTATAATGTTATGGTTGAGAATTCAAAGGCTTTAATGTGAGGAAATTAAGAAACAATCATATGCCCTCAGAGAAGTTATGACTTTTAAGACTCAGTCGTGCTGGACCATGAAGTCTTTAGGGGAGAGGTAATGTTAGTTTATATGGTTATACAGTGCTGAGTGCACTGTTGGTGTTCTATGAGCAAACAGGAAAAAAATAACAGGTATGTTAGAATGGTGAATTTGGCAGGTTATTTCAATTTTATGCGTTTGAAAGATTAAAAAACCCAGTCAGTTTCAGGATCTTTGTTCCATTGATGTATTAATTAGATCTGCATTACAATCAAAACAACACAAAAATCCTGCCAAGCTGATCTGGGAGGTTGACTGTTTCCCCAAGACTGCAGGGGTACGACAGTGTGTGGGTCTGTTCCACACACACACTGCTGAATTATGTGTGTGTGCCCTTCACTTCACAGCATTACAATGTTTTCATGGCAAACATTGCTGCATCTGAGTTGATCTCCCCAGAGTTTTTAGAGTTATAAGGCTTGTAAAATAAAGCGTGGGTAATGTTTAGCTTTAATGAGTTCTGTAACTGTTGTCCTGTCCTCAAAGTCTCTGTGTGGCTGCCTCGCAGGGGCTCCCTGATAGCCACCAGACTGAGTTTTTCTTTTAAAAGGGGAGACTGTCACAGAAGTGCCTCAAAGGCAGTGTAAGAACTGTATGTGGCAGCTATTTAAGTAAAGCTCATACTGCAGAAATAAGGTCCTGCTTTGTTTTGCACATTTGATAAAGATGCCTTAAAATCAAGGACTCGAAAGGGCAGCTCATTACCCTGCACGATAAGAGAAGGAGGGAGCAAGAAGTGCCCTGACTCAGGTTGAGACAGTCCTTGTGTGACTTTGAGGAGAGGATGACTCATGAACCCGTGGCATGGTGCCCAGCCAGGCTCTTCCTTGTCAGTCTGTCCTCCTTAGCACCAAACCAGCACCTGACTTGTGTGGTAAAAAAGCTTTCCCAGGTCATCAATTTCCAGCACCGTCAGTGGTAAGTTCTTCAGAAGCGCCGGAGATGTCCCTGTGTAAGGAATTGGCTTTGGCTTTGAGGAGTGGAGAAGGAACTCTGTGCACGAGAGGAACTGACTTTTCAAAGATCAGCTGCTCTTCCAGTAGGAGAGGCTGTAGCTTTGATCATATCTTTGTGCATGAATGCAGAAGAAAGGTGTTTCAAACCCTCCCTGGAAGCCAGTGCCAAGAGGCTGTAGAGAGCTCTGTTACCAGTTAAAAGAAGGTGAAGTCTGTAATGAAGGGAGAGAAAACGTTAGGAAAAAAGTTCCGCTTTTAATGGATGAAAAGCTCTGTGGAAGCTGCTTGATCCAAGGAAAGACCTGTGCAGTAAATTGCAAGTGAATTTTATCTATGGCACACTAAACCAGAAATTAAAATCTGGGACATAATGAAAGCTGAGGAGAAAATAAATTAAATATGTCTGAAGATCTGAGAGACTGATGTGTATTAAAGCTAGATAGAACTAGTGTAACACAGACCATAAATTCATTATGTAATTTTATCTTCAAGTCCTTTCGACTGAATTGTAGCATATAAGTCAGGAAGGCATCCAGTCTTAGTGTAATATCTTCAAGTGGTCCACTGCATCTCTGAAAAATTTGTCCACATGGGTAATTCCAGAATTAATTATATTGCTTTTGAATAAGCTTTCAAATGGCTGAGGAACTCATATGAGCAGAAATTATACTGCAGAAACTGAAACTAGTTAAATGAGCTATAAAATACTGAATCACATAGGAGCAGGCCACCTTTTATTTGGCTTCACACCTCTGAATGCTTAATTGGTTTGGATTTACTCGCTATTGCTCCAGTGGGGAAGGCAGTGGGCTGGCATTGCTTTGATGGCAGTAATTGCCCACTATCCTGCTAACCAGCGCATGAGGCACTCTGTTAGAATGATATAAAAGCTCTTTTGGTGATGACTTTTCCCTGTCTGATTGCATTTCTTTGTGTGAATGAAAATGGTCACTTGTGCTTTGGGTATCCCTTCACACTCCTCAGGATATGGGATAGCTTTTTTGAAGGCAACAGCTCCTTCTGCTGTGACAGGATAAATGGGTGCAACCTGCGCAAAAGTGTCCATGCAGTGGTTTGTGTCTATAAAAGTACCCTTCCATTAATCCTGTAAGATAAAAGCCATCTGCCCTACAGTTCTGAAACTTTCCATTAACTCTGTGTAGGATTCTCTGTTAGACAAAACAACTGTGAGGCTTGAGAGCCCAGCCAACATCTGCTGAAATACCAGTTTGATGCACCAGTTTTCTTTTGCACAGCTCATTGAAGTTTGGGTCTGGGGCCAGATAAAGGATAACAAGTATTAACTACAAGGCAGAGGATTCTTCTGTGAGGCAGCTTGAATTTTTAGCTCAGATTAATTTTTTCGTTCTGGAATTTCATGCTTTGCTTTGGCTTTTTTTTTTTTTCATTGAAAATCTTTATCTTCTGTCCTTCAAACAGTTCACTGTCAACTGTGAGATTGCAAAGCCTTTTGGTTTCGGTGCTCAAAATCGCAGCTGTCCTTTGAAAAGTCAATTTTTCTGCACTCAGAGTAAACTACACCATTCTGCATTACTGCTCATGTGCTCCTTCCTAAAGGGCTGCCTTATATTAACTGAGGGTTGTTTCCCTTTGCTGTATTTTGGTGCAGAGAACGATTTGGTACATTCAGGTATCTTACATAACCAGCAACACGATGAGTCATCTTTAGAGAGTGACTATTGACTGAAGTGGCACGAGTTCAGACCGTGAAAAATGTGCAGTTAGAAAGTGTTTCAAAAAAACACAGTCTGAACCCCCCAACCATTTCTTTCCATGCTATATGTTACCACAAGGAGTTATTTTTGCTGTGGGGCAAAGGCCCAACAGTATGTAAAGGAGTGGTGTTCAGTTGTTCTTCAGCCCACAGATGTGACTCCTGTAAAATAAAATTATCACAAAAATCCAAAGCTTTTCGTTGGGAAATCCCACTGAGATAAGGATGTGGTGACTCCCTCCGTACTGGGTCCGTATGTGGAAATCACTGGCTCCCGGTCATCTCTCCTGAGGGAACAGCCACCAGGGGCTGCTGGAGTCAGAGCAAAACTGAAAGCTGCTTCTAATGTGTAACATGCAGGAGATTTGGCAGACCAGAGGTTCTTTATATCCTATGTCATAAATACTATGCTTTTTGTACGGAATGAAGTTTGCCCAAATTGAGATAAGAACACATCTCTCTTCCTTATTTCTCCAACTGGTCCAAAGAAAAAGAGCATCCCTTTTAAAGGGTTTGTGGATAACTACTTTAATAACCGTCGAAACTTTCTTGTGATCATCTGAGGTCTGCCAGCTCTAGGTGAGAAAATTCTTCCTGCCCTCTTTTGGAAAGTTCCTATCACAGACATTAGAAATCAGTGTCTTCAGCTGGTCACCTCCTAACTGCTTGTTGTGCAGTATTTTGATTGCACTAATCATTTTGAGTACAAATTTCATAAAGAGCAGTGGTTGTGACCATTATAAATTAATAGATGCATTATTAAAATGGAAATAACTTACTTTGTCTCTCCTTCCTTGGTAATTGAAATTGTATCTAGAAACTTACTCCAGTGCTTTATTCAAAAAAAGCCCTCAGTTCTGCAGCTCGGTTATATCCATACACAACAGACAGCATGCAATGTGTGAAGCAGAAGATCAGCTTGGAGAATGCTATCTCATTGCTGTTCTGTGAAGAAAGTAAGTTTCAGTGTTGTATAAGTAACAATTTTAAGTATTCCTGGGGCTGATGCTTATGGTGCTAAAGAACTAGAAATTTTGCAGTTACTTTTATTGGATATAAATATAGACTTTGTGCAGACTAAAGCCCTCTTTTACCATGAACAGAAAGCCTTTTGGTCTTCTTATAATGATTTTCAGCTCTCAGGATGAAGCTTTTCCAGGTCTTCATGAGTCGTGTGGAATGATTTCATAGCTGTGGTGAAAGGGGTAGCAGATAAGTTGTGTTCCAGCTTTTCCTTGAGACTGTTTCAGTGACCACAGGGAAGTTTGTGACGTGGCTCCCTGGTACTGACAGATCCAGGGTTAAATCTCTTCCAACAGCACCACTGAAAGCACTGTAATCTGCTTGCACTAGGTGCTGGGTGCCCTGAGGCTGCAGGGCTGCAGGGGGAAGGTTTGTTAGGTAACACAGATTCTACCCACAATTTCTCAGAGCTTCTCTTACCGCCAATGAACTGCTCCATTTATGCAGCATCTGCTGACAGAAATCTGTGTGGGAGGTGGTATTGTTTGTGTTATTTTCCCTAGAAATAGAAGATAACTTGTGCTGAATAAGAGACAGAGTTGCTGCACAGCTTGGAAAAAAAGTTTCCTTTTTAAGCATTTTTTTTTTCATCTTGGATATGTTATTTTTTGCCCTTGCCCCCCCTCTGTGGGTAAGAGGGGGAAGCTCGACAAACTGTGTTTTTGTGCCATTGATAAACGTAATGAGATTTGAGTGTCAACATTAAAATGTTCTGTGTCATCAGCTCTGTGAAACTGCAGTGAAATATGGAAGAGAGGGAGAAAAAACTCCGTTTTCAGCCTGGCTGCGTCCCCTGCTAGGGTGCTGTGAGGAATGTTGATAAACACTGGGAAGGGCTGAGAGGTGGCAGAGGCAGGTGAGGAGCCGGTGGCTTCTGAGGGACCACAGAAAGCTGCCACTGCATCTCCTCCTGCGTCTGAGTGCCAGAGGCTCCTAGTTAGGGGAAGCCTTTACAAGTCTTCTGTTTTTGCACTCCCTGGATAAAGGAAATAAGCGACGCAATGGAAATTTTTAATAAACATTTCTAGTAGGAATAATATTTTACGTCTCCCTCTGCCTCTGCTGAGTAAGTGCTGTTAGCTCCAATTGTTCATTACTAAGGAAAGTCTTCTCTAATTCATCTCTAGCAGTACTCCAGGTAGAGGTGATTTATTTTTTTTGTTACCTGGCATGGCTGTGCTGTCACTGCTGCTGCTGCTTGGGCTTATAGACATAACTGCTGCCGTGGACGTCGCGCCTAGAATAAAAGCGGGGTCAAGGTGGAGAGGTGAAAAGAATCGTGAGTAACCCGGGCTTTTCCTTCTCTTCTCAGCTCTCTGTTTGAAGTAATGTGTTAGGCCTCATTTCACTGTGTAGTTCTTCCTCTCCGTGAGGTTGTGCTCTAATAGCAGCCTTAAGGCCACGTAATTTAAGTATTTAAATATGTATGTGGAAAGCTCGGGCCACACCTTCAGTGAGCTCCACACATCTGCAGCACAGTCCTGTGTCTCACTGCAAGCTCTCCGAACTGCCTGTGCTGATTAACTCCTCTCTTTCCAGGGGCTTGAGAGATGTCCAGGCTGTACCTTTTCTATTTATAGTCTTAGCATTTTGCATGCTATTTTGGATGTTAGCATTGATAAAGGCAGCAAATCTCACAGATCTGCAGTTTGTGTGAAAGAACCTTGTAACTCCAGTGATTATAATAGATGATTTTATGGATATAAATGCATAACTGCACTTTAAAATCTGCAGATTTAGGTAAGGGGATGTAAGGTAGCATTGCAGCTTGTGAAGGGTTTATCAATGCTGCATTTATAAAAAGAAAAGAGCATTTACTATTAGAAAAGGAAAGTAGATGAGTCATCATAATATTTGGGAGTGAGACTTCCTATTGCATACACAGCTGCTTGACTGAAATAACCAGATGATTATTTCCATTTAAAGGGCAACTCAGTTCTCGCTGACATTATTCCCTATTCCTGTCCAGCTATTTATAAACAAGAATGCCCATGATGGGCAGCATAATATTATCATGATGCCTGTAAATTTTTGCTGTGGTTTTGTTTTGGTTTTTTTTTTTCCTTTAGAAACACTTAGATTACTAAAAAAGAGAAAGATTATTGAAAATAGAGTGAAGACTTTCTGTTTAATTCAGCTAAATGTGATGTGCTTGCTTGGAAAATATATGTGATGGAAGCCCCTAAAATAACCAGGACTTGGAAGAGTGGCTGTTTGTATCCTGGGAATGGATGTTATTTTGTCAGCCCTGTTATCTGGAAGCTGATCTGCAGCTTGAGAAATATTTTTTTCTCTAAAGCATGAACATACATATCAATAAATCTGCTGCTTCTCTCAGTCCCCTTATCATAAGTAGTATTAAGGAAAGAGGTGATGGACTCAGTGGGACTGAGAACTTCCTTGTCCATTCACTTTACATCTAAAGCACATGCTGCCCAAACCAGCAGGGCATGAATGTGTGTATAAGTGATGCACAAAAACAGCAACCTACAGCTTATAAATATTTGAACATATGAACTAATTGTGACTAAAAGAGCCCTTTCTTTGATTTGTTGTGGAAACTGAGGCACAACTGAAATACGTTGAAGACAATGTTTTCAGTGTGTTTCTCAGTAAAAAGATAATCTAAAATAAGTGTCTGTATGAAATCTGTATCTTTTATGAAAAAAAAACATTTCCCATGGTAAAAATACAGTATGTTCAGTTTTGATTAATTGACTTTCAGGCGTTTGAAAATTTCTGATTCTGAGTATTCAATCTGATTTTTTTTTTTTTCTATGAGGAATTGAAATAGATGGTGATATAGATATTAGTGCCTCACAAAAGCATTTAATAAAGTTAATCAGCCTGGGATGGTATTTATCCAAGATGAGTAAATTATGCAAATATTCAGAAGTTTAAGACCACCACCTGTTTGGAAATTGTTTTGCAACCACAATAGTTCATTTAATGCCACCTTTATTAGCTATTAGACCTTACTGATTCAAATTACTTGCTTTCTTCTCTCAGAACAGGATGCTTTCAAGCAAGCACATTAGCACATTGCTAATATTCGGTTAAAGGAAAAATAGTCTGTATATTCGTTGTTATTGCACCTTGATATCGTGTTACTTAAGTCCTTAGCGAGATCGGCTGTTGAATGTGTTAAAAGTTAGGGATCTGAATCAGCTCTCCTTGAAATCAAGAGAAGATGTTTAGAGTGGAGTTTAGTGTTTCTTTTATTTAAATTTTAGCAGCAGTCTCTAAGAACAAGAACTAAGAACGAGAGACATTTTACAGGAGTGCCATTCACTGTATACTATTTGGCTTTGCTATTCATGTTGTCAAAATTTCTCTAGTAGTGGGGTGAAGATATGCAGAGCTGGATACTCTGAGCAGTAGAGAGCTCATTTCTGAGAGAAAAAAATGTTGTGTAATCATAGCTGATGGATTACTTGTTGATTGCTATTAATGCTGTGTATTTGCCATTTGGTTGACATAGTGCTTAAAGATGTTCTCTTGCTGGTTCATTTTTGCACATTATAGCTAAAATTCTAATGAAAAAATACTATGAAAGGGCTTGAGATTGTGCAATATGTTTCTGTTTAATTGTGTTGCACTTGAATTCCATAATCAAAACCAAAAATATGACATTAAATGAAAGAGGACATTGCTGGTTTCTGCATCTCTTAACAAACTTTCACTAAATCATTCAGATGCAGCCGTTTAACGATGATTTAAAAGTATTTTATATTTACAATATAGAGAGATTTCAAAATATTTTTGCTCCAAGAAGTCTTTTAGAAGATAGAATAACTTTGCAGTTCTTTAGGTTCTCTGTGATGCTTCTCTTAAAAAGATCACGGTATATTAAGGGGTATAAGAAGCTGTCCAGAAAAACTGTCGTGATCCAATTTTAGTCATTCTTCTCAAGGTGCAGCGATGACCACAACAAAACTTTATTTTTTTTTTCAGGCATTTGCCTTATCTGAGCTTACACCTCATTGGATGAAGTTTTTTTCTTTACCTTTCCATAGGGGATCTTGGAACTGGGAAATCTGTAGCCTGGTTCTGCTCCATCACAGCTCAAATGAGTGAAGTTGGGAGAATGGAGATAAATGTTAATTTCTGACAGATAGAACTGCAATAAAAAATAGTATGGAAGGAAAATAAGGGGCTTTATTCCCATATGAATCTGTACTTTTCATTATAACAGCATCTGGGTAGGGTCAGAGGCAGGGGGGAAAAACACATATCTTGGAGACAATATTAAACTATTGAAATATATAAAAAATAACACTGCTTAATTGCTTAAGCAATGATGTCTTCTGACATGTTATTACTTCTTTTTGTATTCGCTTCATGTTTAAGAAATCCAACAATTATTGTTTAAATGCCTGTACTTTACGATTTACATGCCTGCGATCATCGGAAATTATACCAAGAAATCTCATTGTTTGATACCAAAATGGCAATGTATTAAGACTGTCATACTATCTCAGAAAACTGAATTATAGAGCAATACTCTAGTAATTATTAACTGCCATATACTGGATATCATGTTTACACTGAAGACCGTACAAGCATCCTTTCTGACATTTATAACTCTGTATATTTTTTGCTGTACTATGTGTAATTTTCCTTTTTAGGAAAACTTAATCAAAATTGCTTAATTTATGATTTTTTTTTTTCATTTTATAGAGAATAACGTTGTAATTTTTTGGTCAGGTTTTGGATGTCATACGTAAAGGTCAGAATTTAAAGTTGTCTCAGTGAACAGCTGTAGCAGATATGTGTCTTTCATATTTCCAGTGAAAACAGAATTACAACATTTTAAGATTTTACAAGACATTAGAACTATTCTTTCTGTTGTTCAATTCATTTTGCATTTCAGGCAAAGAACTTAGGATCAGCATAATTGGCTTATTTACTGTAGTAAATAAGTAAGGCACTAGAAATATCAAATGCCATGATCTTTGTTCAACTATTATTTTTCTTAGGAATGCCGTGAATATATCGCTGGGAAAGAAGAATGAAACTTGCTCTAGCTGATTATTTATCTGTTGAAAAATATATACATATATATATATATATATATGTATGTATGTATGTATGTATACATACATAGGTACATGTGGGCACATAAAGAGCTACTTTACTCTGTTAAAAGCTTCAACTACCTTCTCTCATGGTGCTAAAAGCTTGTCAGCAACATATCAGTCATTTCTGTTAGTCCCAGTCCTGTGTTTTCTAGGTAGAGGGAATATGCTGAAATTGTTAACTTCTTTTTTTTGGATAAATGTGTTGTGCTGCTGGTCATTCATTGGTTGATAGGTTGTGAGTTTCTTATGGTATTTGATACTCATAATTTTAACCTGTCCTCCATGGATAAAGAAACACGGTCCCAATTTTGTTGTAAAGCAAAATCTATCTGTTTCTTTCCAAATTTCCTCAGACTCATTGCAATTTAGGCAAGTTGAAGTGTGCATTGGGGTTAAATCTCACAAGTTACTCCATGGTTTATATCTGACTATCAAATAAATGTATCTTTCAAGTAGTTTTGGTAAGAGAGAAAAGGAATCTGATATTTGGCTTTACTTATATGGATCCTTAAAAAAAATATGGATTTAACAGTAATGTTGTTGCCTCAAATAAAAATATGCTTGAAGAGAAAAGGATCAAACCAGTACTGAAAGAGATTAGGAGGTCTCAGGTGACACTGCCCAGGGACATCACTGACTGTGCCCGTCTCTCCACGTGGCAGTGACCACTGGGATTCCCAGATAAATACCTGCTGGAAGCACATCACCAACAGGAGATTAATTTCTCTGCTGAGGTGAATTATCTTGATTTGATGAAAAACATTGTAGGATATATTGCTAAAAATAGGTGCTCTTTTAAAGAAACCAGCAATTTCCTTATCTTACAGAAGAGAGTAAAACATTTTTTTCTTCTTGGACAGCTAGAGTGGTCTTTGATGTTCAGATTTTCTCTTTTATTACAGTATTAAACCCTGACACGTACCAAATAATTTAACTGTGAGTTTGCATACTAATATTATCATCTTGCACTAGAGGCTTCTTTGGAAGCTTTAAACAGAACAGCAAATCAAAACCATTTAGTGATCTTCGGTGGTCAAAGTGTAACCAGAAAGGTTTACCCAGCCTTTCCTAACCTTGAGGTCACTTTCAAAGTACTTCTTTTTTTTTTTTTTTCCTTTCAGGTAGTTGTATTTCTTACAAGAAATCCTACTTCACACAACAGAGGAAAGTGTTTTATCACAGCCATTTTAATGCCAAGTAACTCAGTATCTAAAAAGAACTAGGAACAGAAAAGATAGTTGCCCTTAGATGCTGGAACCTTTTATTCTCCTTAAGTAGATGTGGCTGATAAGAAACTTAGAGGAATAGTGAAAATAGACATTAAGAAAAGGAGGAGAGATACTTTTAACAGGAGAAAAAGAAGAGAGAATTGGAAGCAAACAAAAAGGTGACAGTTAAATAGCTGAAGGCTGAAGGAAAGTAAAGAAAAGGGAAAAGAAAGATAAGAAGGAGAAAAGAAGAGAATCTGGAATAGCATAAAACAAACTATTTCTGCAGTTAACATTTAACTAATTTGCAGTTTCTCATGCAAACTACTTAATCGGTGGTATTAACGTGAGTGTCCCACTTCCATCATACTGTCTGTAGCATCTGGGAAATGACCTTTTATGTCAAGAAATAAATTTATTTAGAACTTTAATTTGTCTAAGGATAAAATGAACTATTTTATTTTAAAATTGCTTCAGTAAGATTTTACGGTCAAAACCGAAGTGGATGGCATTGATTCATAAAAGCCTAAAGATTTTGGAATAAGTAAAATATGGAATATTTAGTGCCCCAGAACTTTTGACCTTTAATAAATTTGAATGGAATTGAATTGAATTTCAGTGTGCAGTGTAGCATATGATAGATAGGCAGTGAAGCTGCTCTGAAATTATATTTCTGTAACACACTTCACAATCTCAAGAGGTCCCTTGAATGAATTTGAAGTACCTACTTGAAGAGAAGAAAGCATAATTTCTCCTATTTAGTCTATTTTTTTGAGAAATTATTTGATTATGAATTTTTAGAAACTTTATTTTTCATTTCTTATTTCTGAATAACAGCAAAAAAGGTGTTCTTTTTATGATTTAGTTATGTTGAGAGATTATTGCCCGTTTTCCTTTGTGGGCCTTCCTGTAGCATTTTGGAAAGCCAGCCTGTGTATGTTCTCTTTTAAATATATTTGTGATAATTTATTTTAAATCACTTTGTAGTTGACTCATAAAACTTTATACGCATTTCCTACCACCTACAAGAGTAACTCTATCCTTTTTTATTCTTAACACTTCGTTTTAACTATGATCTAAGGACAATGTAAGAGTTAACACAATTGTCTACATGAACTCTACTAAAATCCTCAGGACTGCATTCCGTTTTTCAGTCTTATCTTTGATAGTCAGGTTCACCAATGATTCATCTCTCTGGCTCTTTGCTTGGAGATGTATGGAATCATGAGGCACAAGTATTCAAAGAGGAACTTGAGGACCACCCAGTACCTAGATAAGCAGATTGTGGTGCTCCAATTCTTGGCTTTCCTGCCAAGAGCACTATTATTAACTCCAAATATCTAAAACCATGATTAAGAAGTCTTAAGAAATAGAAAAGAGCAGTTCCCTCTTGTTCCTCTTAGCGTAATCTTAAAGCCTTGTACTTGCACTCAACTCTTCCATTTTCAGGCTCTTTCCCAACTCCAGCAGGATTGAAACAGTCCCTGCCCAGCTCCAGAGCCGAGAGCTGTAACTGGGACACTTCTTGTGTCCCACTGCAGATGAAAGCCCAGGACGAGGCCTGTGATGGGAGTCACAGGTGCACTGCTCACGAGTCAGGGCAAAACGTTTCAGAATCACAGCACTTTATCTATTTCCTTTCTCTTTTCAAGGGATGCTTTCCTTTTGACAGCCTTCCCTCTCCTCCTGTGAATCTGGAATCCCACTGTTAGCCTACTTTCCCACATCAAGCAAACGGAAAGGAGGCTCTTAATTGCTCCATACCCACCAAGGAATAGCAGCTGTGACTAGAGCAATGCTGTATTGCCTGGGCATGTACCTGGGAGTATCTTTATCCCTTCACCTCATGCATTAATTCCCCTTCTGCCTTTCCTTTGTGACCTCTTCTTTACCACACCGTTTTCTGGTGCCTTAGTCATTTTTAAAGGTTTTTCAAGCTTTTCCAATCTACTGCATCTCTTCCAGTACCTTGTGTGAGTGTTGCCAACCCACGTGGCAGGGAGCCCTGGGGCAGCCAGCATTCCCATGAAAGCAAGCTGTGGTACTGCTGTGATCAAGATTCTGGTCTATCCTTGGGATTCTACTTCCTGCCTCTTGAAGAACTGGGGACTTGACTGTAACATCAGGGTTACTTTATGGGGTTCTCCAAAGTACCTGTGAAATTCCAGCAAGATGGAAACTTTCAGCTGGAGGTTGAAGTATTGGAAAATTTGGCTGCCACTGAAAAAAATCAAGTGAGAACACAGTGGGAGGTTAGGACTACTTGTACTGGCTAAGAGAGAGGTTTTGACCAAAATAAAATTATTTCCTTATAATTTTGGGCCATTTTTTTACAAAACTCTTGATTCCTGTATCATGAGTTGACCATAAGTGGGCTTAGGAGGGTTTATTTTGTTTACAAGGATTCTGTAGATGATGATGGTTGCCAATACCCATCTCAAAGCTTCAAGAGTGATGCAGACATCAGAATACATTGGCACCCTCTTGACAAAAAGTCCTTTATTTTTGCTTATATTATTTACATAATCATATTCTTCCAGAAAACAAATATAGATTTAGTTGTTAATTCTTTTTATTTTTATAGGTGATAAATATATTTCTGATGTGGCATTTGTACATCCTTAAAAATGAACAGTTGCCTGATTCATCACTGTCCTGCTTCAGGTCTGCCCTCCAGTGAAATTATTGCTTTATGATGACATGATGCTGGGCTACTGATGTTATAAATGTGTCTCTGCTGTAACAGATGAAAGAAAAAAATTCCTTATGGCAATATAAGAATACTCATAGAATTATTTATTTTTGTGTGAGGGATTAATGAAGATATCACAGTCTAGTGTAGATAACGTGTATGCCTTGTTTTAGAAACAGAACTCAGTGTCGACCATGAAGTGTTTCTGCATTGTAAAAGGATACACACAGGAAAACTAGTGAAACAAAATAATAAACATGAAGCTGGCTCTATATAGAGCATCTCCAGGATAATATGTACTTTATGTTTCCTGGACAATCTTTGGATTTGTGTATTAGACTATGAAATCACCAAATCAGACTCTTCCAAAAGTGGAAGTGGTTGATAATGTTGCATTTCTTTCTTTCACTATTCCGAAACTACAGGAGAGCAAGCTCAAGGCTGTTGGTACGAATACTGAAGAAGAGTTTGTGACCTTAAGTTTATTTCCTAAATATTTGTTCAGTGGCCCCACCAGTGATGTGACTTGCTTGGTTTTTTGCAAACACCCATTTAAACTGGGCTTCTCCACAAACAATTAAGGAATGGCTGTTCTTTGTATAATTACCCATATTTGCATTCTTGCGAGTAATAAATGACAAGTATTTCAACTGTTCTCACTATCTTTAAAAGTTTGCCATCCAAACAGGAACCAAAAACCTGTAGTATGTTAGTTCAGGGACTAGTGGCATGCTACTTAAAGGAACTCCATACAGATATGAATGAACATTGATTTTACAATGCATATGCAGTCTCCGGAAGTGTA
The DNA here is from genome assembly GCA_013398015.1 of Oreocharis arfaki. Lineage (NCBI taxonomy): Eukaryota > Metazoa > Chordata > Aves > Passeriformes > Paramythiidae > Oreocharis > Oreocharis arfaki. The sequence goes on from VZRR01002314.1 coordinate 396,916, forward strand.
TTGTCTATATTTACAAGTAATACATTTATAAAAATCAGGATTGCTTCTTATATAATAAAGAGTGCATGAGATCATTTATTTGCCATCACCAGTTTTACTTGGTACTGTGATACAACATCATATGTCATTTCTGTGATGCAAACTGACTAAGGCAAAACGCTTTTTACCCTCTGTAACATGGCTTTTGTCCTGCCGAGTCTTTGGTGAGCCAGTGTCTTTTTACTCAAGACTGAGTATGATATAAAATAAAAACAAAACCACATACTTGAGTGGAGATAGGCACCGAGAAGTCCCAACATACTGAAATTCTACATTTGAGTAATAAGTTTGAAAAATACTTGAATCACAAAAATTAAATCCTGGGTATGCTGTCTAGTAAATCTTAGTGTGAAACATCTGCCTGTGATCACTTGAGCTGAAAACAGTAGCTGTTACAAATACATTTATTTGCCATTCTTTTACATGTGTTCGGAATCAATCAGTTTGCCACTCAATTATACTGCCTTTCATCAAGGTTTTTGTATGTTTCAGCCTACCCAATGGGCTGAATTGTCAAACTGGGAAATTGCCCCTGTGGAATCTTTCCTCTGACATATTGCAGTCCAGAAAATGGACTTGCTTTTCTTCCTTCCGTTTTTATTTGCATTTTCTCCTTAACAGGCTTTGCTGAAAGGAGCTACCTTGTGGAGGTCTCCCTCTCTTTCTTCCCTTCATCCCTACTCTCCCAAAACAAATCTTGGCTCTCCCACAGTGCACAGAGAAGTCCCTTCATGTTTTGGGGTTACTTGGGGTACGTTTGGCTGGCGCAGGGTGAGGAGATATGTGGGATTCTTTAGAATCAGTGAGAAGGAAACATCTCCCAGCTGCCGGCCCTTCTTTTTCTATGTGAATTAGAGCTGAGGAGGCTTTGAGAATTTACCTAAATCCATAGTTATGGAACCCTTTTTTCTCAGAGAGATTTCAGCAACAGAAACACAACACACTACAGAAAAAGTAGGGTATTTAATGAGAAACAGATGGGGCCTGTGTATTGTTAATGGAGAAAGACTACTGTTTTGTGTAAAGAGAAACCAACACATAACATTAAGAATAAAAACAGAGTAGGTTACAAGGCATTGTAACAAGATGTTAATTTTATGCTTGCTGTTTAAGATATTACTTAACATGAGTTTTTAACTTACTCTGTCCAATATACAATCTCTGTGTATGTCTTCCTTAGAAAAACTGACCCCGAAATCCAAAGAAACTAATAAATGTATATTCCAATTCTTTTTGCTGTTTCTATTTCTTTCAATAAAATTTTACAAATATACTCTTTTTCTTTCTTAACACCAGTTGTCCCTTTCCAACAATATCCAAAGACAATATTTTTCTCACAATCAATTTCTGGTTGCTTTAACATATGTTGGTGTGATTTGTTAATGTTCAGGTACCAATAAAGATTTTTTTTTCCCATTTCTGTGCGTGTTCAGCAATACAAGAATTTACTACTTGTTTCATTGAAAATAAACTCTCACTGACTTAGCTTTTCTTTTTTCTTGAGATCACTGGGAATATAACAGTTTTACATGCCAGCTTCTGATGGGTTTATATGCAATATTCGATTCAAAAATCACATGGCCCTGAATAGCAGTGTTTGTTTTTTTTAGCAAAGCCTGCTTAGTTTCATATAACACTATGACATTAATGTCTTCTTTTTAATGACTGTAAACATTTTAGTTTGCATTTTATATGCAGCACCTTTAAGCTTTAATTGGACATCTGATAGTCTGTGTACATAAGCACCTCCCAGATAATGTGGAAACTGTAGACTGAGAAGCAATGATGCTATTATGCTGGGGGATGCAGACTTGGGCCTGTTTTTGTCAGATTGTCTCCCAGGAGTGTCTGCTGTATTTCACAAACCCTTTTCACATGAACTGTTAGAGAAATATGAAAATGATGAGGCAGGTGCCAGAGCAAATCTTTGACATGCATTAAATCCCACTCAGATTAGAAAGCGCTCACCTCTTTTTTTTTTTTTAATCTTAAATAATTAAGTCTTGAACTGTGAGTGAGGTAAGGTTAGATCTGTGAATTTTGATGTTCAATATATCATCATATTATGTAAAATATTGTTCATCATTCTGTTGCTGTAGATGTCTTGGTCTATGCCATATTTACTTTTGAGGGATTCATCCTGTACCTAGAGAACAGCAAAAGCAATTGATTCATTTCCTGACACATTCCTTGAGAAGTTCTCCCTCTTTCCCTCTGCAGCCACAGCACCTACTGCTCTGCGAAAATGTGTTCCATCAGAATGAACCAATTTTCCTTTTCTAACTCATTGTCACTACTTAATTTAACTATAGGAATCATCAATGGTCGCCTAACAGTACTTCCTCAAAAGGCCATTTGAAGAGCTAGTTCATCCTGGGATCCAGCCTCCTTTTGTGACAGTATTTTATCAAAAGCATTTTGTTTCTGAAATATCTCCAGCCCAGGAAATATAATAGAGCAACCTCACAGGAACTGTAGTGTCTAAAGACGTTAATTGATCCATTTTCTTCATGCCACTGCCAGGTGCTATAAATAGTTTTGTGTTTGTTGTCTTTACTTCATGGATTAATTCAATGATAGACAAAATGTGTGCGAGAATTTGCAAAAGCCACACAGAAAATTAGTATCCTTACAGATTCTTGTCATGAGATTCTTGTTCATGGGAACATGGTGTTGCTAAAAAAAAAAAAAAAAGATAAATTGATATGTCAGTGTAGAGTGCAAAGTCTATATATGGGTATCCCTTGTACGTGTTCTTGGCTCTCGATGTATTTTATGACGATTACTGACAGTGTTGCCATATGTTATGAGCAGCTAGGGAAATAGGGGCAATCCATAAATATCTGGGCATATGTGGGCTTTTGAGGACATTGCAGCAGAGGTAGAAAGCAAATGTAACTCTGGATCAGCTCAAGCATTTCTTTATTGGTAAACCTTCTTTAACACAGTTTCTGGTGATAGCTCTACACAAGTGTGTGTGTATATACAGCAGCATGTTGTCTCCTACTGTGCAAGAATGCTAAACAGTACCTAGTTCTTCTCACAATGATAGCAACTCACGAGGAACAAATAAGCAAGAAAATAAAAATTTAAGTTATAATTTCAGGACTTAAGCAGCTTTGCAAAATGTACAGCAGCTTTTTCACGATGGAGGAAAATGTGTTTTCTCTTGGATACAGAAAAATCAAATGATTTAACATTTTGTTTGGAGTCCAAGAGACCAGAAGTACAAGTCAATTAAGGTAGTAACTAAATAAGGGTGGTGTTTCTGTAAAGGCTGAATTTAGCCTTGCTGTCCAAAGCTTCTCAGCAGAGAGTTTCCGCTGCAGGAGCCAGTAAGGGGAGCCCAGGGAAATTAAGCTCATTAGGGTAAAATTTGCCTTTGGACCACTCAATGTGCAACAACATTTATTTACATCATATCTCTGCTATGGGCCTGGGGTCTACAATGGGACAGAAAATGTCCTAGGAGCCAAGAATGTATCTAGGAATACATAATTCCAAATCAGGCAGGAAAAGGGTTCTCAGACACAGAGAAAACACGCAATAAAGTGTGTTTCTTGGGGAACTGGGTGCTTTCAGTCAGATCAATCCCATTGACATGTGACCTTGAAGAATGCAGTTACACAATAGGGTACTGAAACCACCTGAGAAAATCCAAGTCTCTGTGCTCTTATAAAAAGTCCTGGCTTGCATTTAAGTGATATTACTCACTAAGCAAGAGTAAGGTATTACCAAACAATAAATCAGGCTTAAGATTACACACAGCAGTCTCCATCATTTATACAGAGAAGTAAATATTTTTAAAAAGCAGATTCTGATGGCAAATAGTCTGCCAAGTAGAACCTGCTCAATGGTTGAGTAATTAATTACCAAAAAGAATGAATTCTTTTGTGACAGAGCCGGAAAACAAATTTATAGTACTTGTAAAGCATGCACAGCAGTATATATGTCTCTCACATATACCAGAAGCATTTACTCAGTACTTGGATAATTGTTACTTTCTCTAGAGAAAAGTCGGAAGCTATAAACTCAGTATGACAAAATGAGGCTCTGGAATAAAAAGCAGCAGAAAGCAGCTTCTCATTAGTTGGTTAGAGAAGATCTGAATACGTATGTTCCCAAACATGTAAGTGTTAGGATTAAACCTCTCCAGTTCAGCAAGAGTTAGACAAATATAAATAAAGTATTAATACAGCTGCATGAAATTTTGAGATGTGCTATCAGATGTGATATGTGTATCTGTCTGTTTTTCTCAGCAGCTTTCATAGTATATTTGATTTTTTTTGTATTATTTTCAACTGAGATTCAGCAGAGAAGTGTTAGAGCTGCTTTAAGCAATAGCTTGTTAAAACACCTTTGGTTCTATTTAGCAAAAAACACCTCCTTAACCTCTCCAATTTAGCCAGTCTGAGCCCAGCTTTGCCTCATCTGACCCTTAATTCTACCATTTCCTTAGATAGAAATACTATAGGTAGTCACTTGAGAGTTTTGATCTTGAAGACAAGTAGTGCCGGAAAGCCCAAATCTCTTGTATGTATACGCACAGCACCAGCCTGGCAGTGTGTTCCTGATTATTTGTAGAGCTCTTGGAAAATACGTTGTATTCTTGAAGGTATGGTATTTTAAATCTAAATGTCAGTGAGGTACACTTATTTCAGAAGGTTAGCATTTGGAACAAAACTGAATTGCTAAAGAACACAACGAAGCTGCCAAGTACATTGAATGTGATTTCATGTTCAGATACACAAAATGCTACTAATGTAATCGTTGATGAGCACTCTCAGAAAATGCCAGAATTCAGAATAAATTCCAGCATTTGGTTTATATTTGCATTATCCAACTGCCCTTGATCATACAACTCTTTTTCTGCTCTGTGAATATTCATACAGACATGTTCAAGCTCTTTGCTTGCCACTGTGTGTTACTACAGTACTTCAGCTCAGCAGTTATAGACAGTCTGCAGTCCTGAAGAGGGAGAGTATTCATAAGTTTTAATTACATTTCTTTTTAAATGTACTCTTTTCTCTATCCCTTGTGTTAGTTTCAATGCCTGAAAAAAATCTCTGTGGCTCGTTCTATACAATTTCTGTGCTTTTAAAAAAACTTTTTCAAACTTTTTGCACTTATTCAATCCTTTCTCACCTTATGCTCCAGCATCTGAAAGAAGCCTACGGTAACTCAATTGTTCTTCCTCATTCAGAAAAATGTAGATACCTAATATTAACAGTTCACTTGTGCTGTCAAATTATCCCTGTGCCCTCACATGGCACATTCTTCAGATATAATTTCCAAGTTCAGAGAAAGAATCACATTTTCATAGAATAATAGAAATGTTTAGATTGGAAAGGACCCTGAAGATCTTTGAGTCTAACTGTATTTTGTGTGTTTAGTGCACAATTTCCATATTTTCGAACAGTAAGAGAACCAGTAGCTCCCAGAGCTGGGTGGGCACAAGTACTTGCTGAAATGTATGGCTATGGGAGATTTTATCTTCCAGACTATACCTGCTCCAATTATTCAAAGGAAACATACTTGTGTGCTTACTAGCACTGAAAAATAGTTCTTTCATTCAAAAGGAATAAGGCCATTTTTGCTTAATTAAAACCGCTCACTTTCATGTCGGATGGCATCATGGAAAAATATCAAGATCTCGCTGGTGAAAGTTCTAAAAAAGTTATTAGTTCTTGGAAAAAAAAAAAAGGCACTAAAAGGGAACAGTTGTTTAATTTTGCCAGGCTGCAATTTTGGTTGTTATCAATAGTATGCGTGCATTTCTGACAACTGACAAATTCATTTGAGAGTTAGAAAGTGCAGAGATGAGACTGAAAGGAGAATTATGACCTATTTAAAGCATATTTTTTAACAACTCTAAGATTGTTGGGATAAAATGCTATAGAATGTAAGGCACTTTTGTTTCAATGAGATGCTTTGATTACCGTGAGACAGTTTGTTTTTACTGTTGTCCTCAGCCTCAGTAGTTCAAGTTTAGAGTAAAATGCATATATGAAAGTCAAAAAGGTTTTTAAATCTCAAACAGCAAGTAAGAAAATATTTCATCTAGGACCATAGCCATTCCAGCTACATAACTGTCAGCAATTGCAATTGTTACTCTGGTGAGCTGAAATCAACCCACAGGTGCAAAGAAACTTTTCTTAATTTGCCAAAACTGTGTGCATAGGTTATAAGTTTGAATTTCAGAAGGATGATCAAAATGTAGAAAAGCTCCATTCCTGCATTAATTCTTCATAATGTTGCTATTCATGTGTAGTATAAAGTTACAGTGTAAGTCTCACTTTGTACAGAATACTTTTTAGACAGTTGCATTTTAGCATCTGAGAGAAAAAGCCTTCCAGGGTCCTGCTGCAGGAAACAGCTCACTGTGTTCTCATCTCATGGAAATGCCAGTAGTATATTTAAAAGGATGAGTATCAGAAGGTACTGATCTTAAACCAAGACTTGCCCTTTTAAACGAGTTGTTTATGCAACAGGATTCATATGATCATCAAACCACAAAGAGAGGTGATGGGGAAAGGAATAGTGCAGGAATTTTCAGACTTTGGGGTAGTCAGCTGTCTATAAAGGTTCTGGGTTCTAAATGAGTGGAAATTTGTGCACACTTTATGAATGAGAATGAAAGATTGCTGGTAAAGTGGCCAAGTGTTTTGATTCACAGCTATGGATTATCTCCAGCCCATCTATGGAGAGAAATAAGTGTAAGAATACTCTCAGTCTGAAGTAATAAACCCCTATTTGTCACACTCAAGACTTGCATCTGATTTCAATAACTATAATATATATCATCACAGATCTTTAAATTACTTTTACTGTCAAGAGTTTGACAGGCAAATGTGTTGTCAGGTGCCATTTAGAAAGTAAGGAGAGTGGCTGTCTATCAGAAACATAACCATTTCTGGGCTCAGGCTGCTGCGTAAGAGATGACAAATGGCACAGTAGATGAAGTGTACTCCAAGCTACAGGGTAAAGAGGCCCCTTCCTCAGCTGGCAGGAATAAATTTAATGATGAGATCTATTTATACCAGTTGTGGAGCTCTCGCACTGTGTGAGAAGAGTGGCAGCAGGCATGACAGGCCATCAGTAGCCTGCTCTTGTAGAGTTAAAGGCTTTAGAATGATGTGGGAGCTGAAGGTAAGTGTTACAGAACACTTTGGTAAAACAGAGGCATATCTTATTTTTGTTATGAAAACACTATATGTTTATTTTTGGTGGCTTTCACTATTAATTTTCCAGTTGGAGATTGGTTTGGTATTGACCAGGTTTTGTGGATTTTTTTAAAGTACTGTAACCCTAGTGGTGATGATTAGCTGGTGGATATTTGTAATCCAGTCTGGAGAGAATACTGCTGAACTGCCCAGGGAAACAGATGAAACAATCTGAGAAGGAGGAAACCTTAGTGTGTGGCCCCTTGCAGGGACAGGGAGATGAAAACAGTGAAGTGGAAACAGGCTGCCCAGGTAGCTTTCTCTGGGGAAATAATAGCATTATTTTAGCCTTGAGTTGGTAGCTTAAGTTGCCATGGCTAAAATAACAAAAAGCTAAAATAACTTCTTCCGTTATTCACTGTTGGTCTTTAATCCTTTTCTTTGTGTTGTTCAAACTTCCGTGGTTAAAGCTTACCTTGTGGGCTGGTTTTGGTTGGTTGGCTGGTCGTTTTGGGGTTTTTTACTGCTATCTTACTTTGGTTGCAGGGGTCTAGGTGTGGTAAAGCCTAACACAGCACATGGCATATATCTAGTTCTGATCTTGTCAATCTAGAGCCAAAATGTTTGTTGCTACAGAGTCCAGAATATCAAAGTGAGTCTTTACAAAGCTTTCCCCACTGAGCTTTACAAAAAAAGGCATCTAACAGACTTTGAGTCTTGTTAATCTCATTGAAGTGATTAAGGTTGTTGAAAAGCAAAACAACCCTTTTGATTACAAGAGACTGAGGTGCACTTGATGATTTTAACATCTGACAGATAAAACGGGGGCCCTCTCAGCTAAATAAGTTATATACGGCTCAGCAAAGAGCAGTCAAAGTTGTGTCTTGCTTTTAATCTTAGGGTGGGTAAATCATAACTGCATTTAACTTCATCATCTGTAGTGTATTCCTAATAATTTTAACATGCTATATGAATGCTACAAACAGTTTTGCTAAAAGTTCTTAAAGGATAATGCATGGTGTGTTAAGTTGCTCATATTGGGAAGCTGTGGGAACAGCAATCCTCGCTGTACTGGAAATTCTTCCATTATCCTTCCTAACAAAAACATTTATAAAAGTTCAAGGAGGTGGTTTCACAAAACTGCTGTTTTTTCAGGTGTGTTATTTTCCAGCTGAAAGCAGCATGTTTGCAGGTAATTGGTTTGGGTGTGAAATTTTACATAAAGGTATCTAAAGATCTCTTCAGCAATTACCTCTTCTAACAGCAATTTAGGATTACCTGCTGGTGTGTTCTATTTTGTATTCTTTGGTTTGTTTTTCATGACAAGATCTGCTGTCTCAAAAAGCATCTCCAAATAGTCATCAGAGTTTTGTGAAGCATGAGATTGACCCTCCTACTCTGGAGGAGCACTTATGACTAAGCATTCATCTTTCGTCACTTTCTGCTTGTGATGATACTGGATCTGCCACAGTCTTATGTCTGGAATCCAGGCTGTTCTGCAAGGTGTGTGGCACAGTTACCACCTGGCTTACTGGTTGTTTGGTTTTTTTGGTTGTTTTTTTTTTTTTTTTTTTTTTTTGTTTTGGTTTGTGGTTGTTTTTTTTTTTTTTTTTTTTCTTAGTGCTGTAGTAGTCTCTTTGCATGCAATGATGGCTTTGCAGTGCATTTGTTTAAATAATGGTTTGGGCACTGGAATTCAAAATTACAGCTCTTAAATCATATTTCTTACCATCTTGCAAAGCAAATCACAGTATTCCTATAGGGAAGAGTGCCCTTTAATTCTGACATGTCTTAAACACTGTCAGAACCTCCTCTTTTTCTAAGTATCTACCTTTAACAACTCTGTTAAGTATTCACACGTATGAAAAGTCTTTGCTGAACCTAAGTATTTGGTGGTCTTGCTCTATGGCATCAGCTCATCTGTGGAAGCACAGGTTCATTGGTTTAAAGTAAGTAAACCAAGTTAGACTTGCAATTCATAACACTAGGAAATATCTCTGGATTTGCTTCAAGTAAAAGGGGCAAGGAGTGCTGTTTACATGTTCTGCATCACGGTGGTTGCTTTAAGGTCACTTTTGTTACTTTGTCTTTTTATCCTATTAGCAATGCAATTGCTTCATCTGGTTCAGGGAGTGAATCTCCTTCCATTGATGATAATGGTCGGCAGTGTTTACCTTGTTTTCCATTTGAATACATCCCTATTGGAAACAGCCTGTGAAGGACCTCTATGCAAATCACCTGTTTAAAGATCTCTTGGCTCAGGCAAACAAACTGTAGGAAGCTGTAAACCAAACAGCAAGGCCCAGATCTCTGTTGCAACATGAATATTACTAAGTTTTTAGGTTAGTTTTGTGGAACCTGAAACTAAAGAGACCAGTTATTTCTGCAGCAGATAGCATCACTGAGCTATTCAAAGGGGAAACTGACAGCTGCGGAGATATGGCTGTTGTGGAGGTAGATAAGGACAGTGTGAGGACATACCTGAGACTTGGCTTGAATGAGGGAAATACAGCAATGGATGTTGCTAGGTGATTGTGGCTTTTAATCCACTAGAAAAAGTAGGAGAGGCTATCCTGAGATGTTACCTGTTTTATGGCTAGAGTGAAAGTTATGCGAACTAGTAGCTAAAATCTTCGGACATGGTTTAAAAAATGCAGCGCAGTTCAACTATAACAATACTGAACTTAATTGTCATTTTATTTGAGCAGCATTCACAGTTAAGGTCTATCTACAGCTGCTGCAGAAGCTGTTAAGAGAATACAGGCTGCACTTTTTAAGGTAGTGTGATCTTTCAATGCTGCAGCCTTCTTTCACAAGACTTGATTTTGTTTTCCCTAATACTGAATGCCAAGTGAATTCCATGGTTGTTAAAGACCCTTTCTGATGGGCTGTGATGAAGAGCAAGATCTCTGGTTCCTTAGTGCTCCCCTTGCACAGTCTGGTTGGTATGAGCAGTGGAAAAGAAGGATTAGGAATGCAGGTGTGGAGGATTGTGCTTCATCTCGCACTTTCAGTCACTCTGGCTAAGATTCATTGGTACAAGACAGGTCTGGGGCACACGGTCAAGGGGCTGATCCTTGCTGGGAACTCCTTTGAGCAAGGAGCTGAACGTAAGCTTTTGCATCCTGTGAGCATGAGTGTTGCACTCTTGCAGCTGGAACATAGGGGTTATTTTCAGGCAAACTGGAATAAGTAATTCACGCAATAATCTTTGAAGATTTAGGTTTTAGCTGGGATATAAACAAATTATTCATTTCCTTATGCCTGGATTATAACAATAAGAATGTAGTGATGATATCAAGACAGCTTCAGCTTGGCTATAGGTCTTCTTCCCCAACACGTCTCTATTTTCAGCAGTCACTCTTTCCTCTGTGATTATACTTGACTTGAAGTGAAAGTACAATGCTGGCAAACAATGGAGAGCTGTGGAAGTTGAGCTCCCTGCTCCTTAATGTTATTGCAGAAAACCAACCACTGGAACACGAGCTCACCACACGAAATATCTCAGTTTTTCTTTTGTCTTTTCTAGACAGCAGAGTAATTGCCCATGCTCTTAGGTATAGAGCCTTGTGAATGATTGTCTTGTTACTTGCCTGACAGATGCTAAACCTGCTATAAATTAAGCTGTCTACTTGTTTTACCAGGCAAGTGGGGCTGTGTTAGTCAATATTTGAGCTAGCTGAGAAACAGGGGGAGTGATGTGGAATGTTCACTGGAACACGATCCAAAAACTTGGTCCTGCAAGTCTTCAGGGACTTGGTTGGTTTTGGTGGGGTTTTATTTGCCCCATTTTGAGTGAAAGTAGATGCAGCTCGAGTGGTGAAATCATCCCAGATTTCTCTCTATCATTGCTTACAAGATGGGAAGCCAAAGGAGCACCTACTGCTCTGTGCTGATTGAAGGCAGGTTATAGTGCGGAGCTGCTGGCTGAGTTTGGGAACACCGGGTCAATGTACTGTTCTCCAGCAGCATGGCCACCTCTGGCAGGTGCTCTCTTGCACGTGTGAACCTGTCTCCTTGGCTTTGATAAGACTGTTGAACAGCCATGGGAGTTCCTAATCAGAGCAGAGGCTGGATGCATCTGCATTGATGGTTTTTGACTTGCTCTTTGAAGTCTTCAGATTGCAGAACAAAAATTACTGACTAAATACTGTGAAACTTTCTTTTCCATTAATATTGTGGAGTTGAGGACTTAATATATTTGAATCACAACCATAATGTCCTGTTTGTCTACCAAACAGTTGCATTCTGCAGAAGGCATTGGTTAGACTTCATCAGGAAACTATTTTTGTGCATTGGCTGTTTCCTTGAGTATGCTGTTTTTTACCAAGCATGTCATTACCCTTTCCACAACAGAACCTTCTGGAAAGGAGCAAAAGCGTCTGGGGTGGGGGGAAAGGGAGGGAGAGCTTTTGTCATTTTAAATTTCTCACAGATAGCTCAGGGTAGCAAAACAATGAATGTTTCGTTATTACCACAATAGATTAAAACATCTGCAATAAATAATGCTGATGGCTATTTGTGATGGCATGAAGTATTGTTTTTGTTCTCTTGTAAAATTACAGCTCATTAACTGTCATAAAGCAAAGATACCATAAATAAAACAACTAGTAGTGTTTCATTTCCCAGAAATGTGAAAGCCTGCTGTTTGAGAACTTTTAAAAGTTTGTTTTCACAGCTGGAACAGTCAAGTATTGGAATACATTGGGGTCTGTCACTTTTGTGGGCAGAGAATTTGTGAAAATTCGGACAATTTTGTTTGTCCTCTTCACAAAGTTAATACTGCTCTTGTCTTCCATCTAATCATGAAGTGTTTTTTATTGAGGCCACAGGACACCTGTATTGACCAGCAAGTCTCTGTGTGTGTTTATATATATTTAAATACAGAAGTAGTTATAGAGCGGTTGTTACTTCCAAGACATAATCAGAAAACTTAGCCTACCTGTCACTGGGCTACAAACCACGGAGTAGTTGCCCAGATATCCCCTCACTGAACTCCATAACTCGTATTTATAGCGGTGTTTTAGGAAAAGGCCTAATCTTAAATACTAGTTGTTTATAATAATCCAATTCGTCCTTCATCAGAGATCACCTCGTCTCACCTGAGATCACAGCAGGTTTATGTGCTCTCAGTTTTCAAGCTGTGAGAACAGACTTGCAGAGGCTCGCTTACATCACAGGTGTGCAATGATATAACTTTCAGATTTGTTTCCAATTTGTTTGCCATAGGCGGGCTTCTACAGGAAAACAAGTCTTTTTGAAAAGTGGAATGATTAGAAACATACCTCATTGTCTCAAGTTCTATTAGTTCAAATTTCCAGACCCAGATTTTCTCGTGTTCAGCTTGGGATTTGTGACAGATATAACCATGTGGTAGTCACTAGGAATTTTTTGTCACTGGCCAGGACATGAGCTATGTTCATGCTGGAGCTGTGGACTGCACACATGCTGTGTCTTGTTGTGGGACACTTCAGCACACAGCTGTGCTCTGCACAATAGAGGATCCTCCTCTGGATTTAATATTTCTCCGCATTAGGGCTAAATTCGTATTTTGGCTATGGCAGTCTGTATTTTGAAACGCACTTTTTTCCTGAGGCAATTCAGGGTTAGATTAAAAAAAAAACTTCTCTGGCAGTCTGAGACAAAGTGCTCAGTTGCCTGCACAGTGCAATCTTCCAGTCCAAGGTCCGGAAGACATCAAGTGACAAACAGGGCCTATGTTGGGTTTTTAATTTTAGGGGGGTAGGGGAAGGTGGGAGAGAGGAGGAGGTTTTTTTACTGTATTTGTTTATTTATTTATTCGTTTTATGCATGAAAATACATTCTTCTGCTGCCAGAAGCAGTTACACTGTAGAATTCCCTTCCAAAGGAGAGTTTGGAGGCTGGAAACTAGCAGTAGTCCAAACAAGTTCTGAAAACAATATCTTTAGGACTGCACAGAAGGAAGGAAAGAAACAAAGCCCTGAGAACATTTAATAAAATTACCCTGGCTAAGTAAGTACCTCTAGAGCTGATCACCATGTATGGATACTGATAATTCAGGGGAAGTATCAGTTCTGAATTGAAGAGCAGAAAGTTTCTTGGACACCTGTCTGAAAGGGGGTACTTGACTCTTTGTTCTGATTTACTGGTCAATTTTCATTTTAACACTTACTCTTTTTTTTTTTTTGAGAACATGCCAATATAAGAAGATTTTCTAAATTCATTTGGACTTAAATCCATCTTGCTGCTAAGGTACTCATATGGGATTGGGAGGCTATAGGTATTGTTTTTTCTTGATAAATAATGAGCCCAAAGGGTCCTAAAGAATGAGGAAGCCCATTTGATAATAGATGCAGGCTGTCTATACTTGCTTCTGCTAATGATGGAGACAATCCCTAGAAATTACACTTCAGGATGTGCTGCAAGAATATTGACCCCCTTTTTCCTTCCTCTGAGGCACTGCTTTGATTTTTGCAAGTGAGGGAAAACTCCTCTTATGCTCTTTTAAAAGTGAGGTAAAATTCCAGCTTCTGCCATCCAAGTAGAGCTGAGCACACACTATTGGTGACACTAAGCTTGGTAGGGCTTTCTTCTGATTTTTTTGGATAAATTAGTAGTATGGCCTATCCTTCCATGCCTTGTGTTTAAAGTGCATTTCTGGATGAGGAGTTCAATGCAGCTTTCAGAAAGAAAAGATTATAGTGTCCTTTGAAGTAGGTGATTTGACTAAACATTTTACCTTTAAATTTTAGGGAGTAAAGGCTGGAATAACAGATGATGGTCTATATTTTCAGCAACACACAGCTATGTTTCCAAAAAACGCAGTCTATTACATGGAGAGATGCATGTGGGGAATCACAAAGGAGTGTGTAATTTTTGGAGGGTTTGTGTGTAGGGATTTTTATCCTCCTTGTTCCTTTGTAATAGTTGACTTCTTTCAGACTTGGGCACAAATTCCAACTGTGCTGACCACATCCACCAGCTGTCGATACACACAAAGAGACAGTAAAAGCACAATACACAGGAAAAAAAAAAATCTGTGTGTTGGAAATATAAGCTGCTCCACATGAATGTTTATGCGTCAGTGCTGTGCAGCACAGCTTTAGGCAGCAGTCATGGCTAGAGCCATGGAAGGAGCCTAATCCCACTGGAACTGGTCTGAGCAGGGACTTGTGAGCTACTTCTACATCCCCAGCGATTCAGCTGTTCAGCCCTAGCCAAGACATTTTTGCACACAGATCAATAAGCTATGGTGCAGTGCAGACGTTCTTTGCTGTGTGAAACTTGGCAGGACTCTATAGAGTAGATTTTAGTGGTCTGAAATGTCTGGACAAAAAGATCATCTCTTGCTTCAGCAGCACCACAGCCTTGTTAAGAGTTTCTGATTTTACAGGTTATAAATCTGTATCCGGTTTCTTCCACAATTCAGCGCTGGAGCCGTGATCATTACAATTGCTGATTATCACTGACGAACAACTTCATATTGTGTGAAACTATTCAGCAGTTTGTAAACCTAAACAGTCCTTTGCCTTTCATTCCAGAAAGGCTGTGAAATATGGAAGGAAAGTTCTTCCAAGTAATTTATCCTTAAATAGCTTGTCACTGCAGTGCAGAACACGTGAATCCAAGGAGAATTTTTGTGTGTCTGTGCTGGTGTGATACACAACAATCCCAGGAGACCATAACTTAATTTACACCCTGAAATGTGCTAGACAACCTGCCCAAATCTGGGAGATCCTGGCACTGAGCCTTCTACCTGTGCCTTGTCTCAGCTGTTCTGGGGGGTTTTTATATCTTCTCCTATCATGATAGATAGGAAGGGAGTAATCTCCAAGGGAACACTTGTTCCTACCCAAACAGTCTAAGTGACATCTGTGAGCATGACATGCAGACGCAGCAGTTCCTGTTTGCTGCAGAATCTGAGTGCTCACAACTAATTGCAGCTGAGGTTAACTGAGGACATTCAAAAGAGAGAGAGCATTTTGCATCATAAGGCTGTTGGATTTTTCTTTTATTCATGTGCCATCTCTCAAAAGCCTTCAGTGTGACACTCGGGAAAAAAAGCCTGCAGGGAAATCATGTGGGATGCAAGAGTGTGTGTGTGTGTATATATATATAGATAAAATTCAGCATAGCAAGGATAAGATGCCTAAAGACATGGGGCTGAGAAGATATGAATGACCATTCCTGAGGCTCTAGCCTGCACCTTAATAATCCTGGGATGCCCTTAAAGCTGAGGCTAACAGAATAACTGTGCATCCCAGGGGTTTCTTGGGTGGGGAGTGTTGTGCCTAGTGATGGTCACATATCTGGAATACTTTGCAAATCAGCTCTTGATGGTGTGCACAGGGTACTACTGGTGGTAATGCTTCCAATTACTATCAACTCAAAAATGCAGAGTAACGAACAAAGCGATCTGAAATGCCAGGAGGAAAGAATTTTCTCAGCGGCCTACAGATGGCAGACCAATATAACAGATGAGTGATATGCTTGAAGCCTGTTTCTCTGAATGTTAGAAGCATAGTACACCCTATTTATGCAGGCTTTCATGGAGAAAGAAGTTTTAACTGGGTCACTATAAAATGCAACCACTTCTGCGCTTGCACTACTTCAGAAATGTTCAAGATCTTTTGTTTTGAGCTGTAAACTGTGCGCAAAATTCAGTCAAAAAGCTCTTAACTGGAAGTGTTTTACGTGTTACTGGATTTACCTGAAGATTTTGATAATTGACTCCAATTTCTCAAAGATGAATGTGTACAGGAGGATGCTTAGGTTTGCTTGTATGTAGTCCATGTCTTCAAATTTCTCCACTTTCTTAAGAATGTTACAATTGTTTTTGCTGACATCTCATACAGTTTTGTATAAATCTAGATTAGTTTTTTTCCTGTAGAAGAAACCAATAGATAAAACATATGGTTGACTTTTTTTGATCATTTCAGAAGCTTTTGGTCTGGAAGGGAGGAAGAATCATAGACATAGTAAAGCTTTTGTCTTCTCTTTCTCTTGAGCACAGAGCTTTAGTGGATGATTTGATACTCTTCTGCATCTTTAGCTCATAAAAGCCCTAATTCCAGAAGTGGAAACAAAATAGCAGCAAGCCTTTTTCTTCACTTGGAGAAAAAGAAGTTATTGGGAGGGTAAGAAATAAGAAAATGTGACTTTTACCAATCTTCTTGTTCAATGAATATCTAACAGAAAAGACATCTTAAACACTGTTCTCTTTCAAGTGTTTTGTATTTGTTATATAAAACATTATTAAAAAGGAGTAGGAAAATAAAAGCTGTTTCAGGTCATACCCTTTCCATATTGTTTGTAAAATGGCTAATGGTTAGAAAATCAAACTTGCTGTACTTCACTGTTTTTGTCTTCTTTTTTTTTATGACTGTAGATTGAAATAGGCATATTTAAAATATTGTGAAGTATGGAAGTGATTACAACCTGCCGCTTAAGGCACGACTCAGGAAATTGAAGAACAGGGGCTTAAAAGTAGTCCCCAAACAATGGGCTTAACAGACTTTCTCACAAAACGCTCCAGCAACTTTTTTTAAACCAGAAAATACTCAGTTTCAACCGAGGGACTGGAAAATATTTTGCTGTATTCTCGAACTGTTTTCTATTATGGAAATCAAACAAGCTTTCATGACGGATTACTCTTCAGGCGAGGAGAAAGGAATGCTGGTGGAGGCCGCACGCAGGTCTGTGGTCTGTGCTCTGCCCTACTGCTGCAGCTAAGCCTGTCTGAACTGTCTTCTAATCCACAAGTGTTATTCTGGCTATTAAAAACCTAGTGAAGCAAAAACTCCTAAATCTAATTCATTTTTCACAATATATATTTAATACACAAAGTGGCAGGAGAATTGTGATCTTTTTGAGCTGCTCTTGTGTTATGAAACCATGGCAGAGTGGAGTTATGGTCTGCCCTGGCATTTTCTGCGTTATCTGTCATGCATACGTTGGAGTGGGAAAAGAATAAATTTCCCTGTATGTTAACTTCAAATGTGATAGGAAAGTGTCTGGTTGCATAATATCTGCTACAAAGATGAAATGTGGAAGTGGCTGCAAAGGCTGCTGCTTAACTTTGCCATCTATGAATGCGAGAGCCCTGCTTTCTCTGTTATAAGTACTACTGGAGGAAAACTGTTTTGAAAATCTGCATGTATTGGAAATCCACATAAGAATGTTGAGGGGGTGTATGAGAACAATGATGCTGCATCCCTAATATCAGGGTCACATGTGCCTGGCTGCTGGCTAGGTTGCTTTTTGTTGGTTTCTTTTCTTTTTTCTTTTTTTTTTTTTTTCCCTTTTGAAAACTGGAAATTATATGCAATTGGAAGAAAAGGGGGAGAGATAATCTTGCTTTGAAAATGGCTTCTGTCATGACACTAAGCTTTGCTGTCTCCTGAGGTTTCTCAAACACCAAAGCAGCAAATGAGACTAAGTAATTAAATGCGAAAACTGATGAAATAAGTTCTGCAAGTGGTTGCTGGCTCTTGGGAAGGGGTTTCTGAATCAATGCTGAGGTGACGAACTGGCATCGTTCAAAGTGAACAGCATACTGAAACACTTTGTTTTAATGAGTCTGCAGTGTGTGACTTCCAGCCTCAGAACTTAGAATTCAGGTGGCTAAAATGGGACTTGCATTTTCTAAAAGTGTGAGAGGAGACAGAGGTTCTGACCCATTTTCTTTCTTCTTCAGACTGCAGAAGCTCTGCTTTGTGTGCCGTATGCCAGCACAGAGTATCCTTATAGCAACAACTGTATAGCCAGAGTTGCTTTGAAAGGTAATACTTACAATGTGCTTTCTGTATAATATGACCTAGCAGTTACAAAACAGGAGGTTAGTGAAGATTATAGGAACAGCTGTCTGCTTTATGCCACTCCCACGCATTCCCCGAGCCAAACTTGGAGGACCTGACAAAGCGAGGCATATTGCAGCCAAAATCTTTCCTTTGTAAGGATCCATGTATACATAAAAAAGTCAAAATAGATTCAGCAGTAGTGAATCATACTTCTTTATAGTTTACTCTGACTAGATTACCATTACTCCAATATCTTTCGTTTGCAAGCAAAGATATGTGCTGCTGCCTTTTTCAAGCTACTCTGGGGAGACATTTCCTCAGGCATTTATCCAGAGAGAAAGAGAAATTGAACCAGCATCAGTTCTGTTATTTCTCTCAAAAAAATTCATTTCTTTAGAGTGCAGGGAAAGTGTAAAGCAGTTTCTTTCTCTTGTGTCTTTGATTTTATTTCTGTTTTATAAGAGTAAGTGTGAGCTCTGAACCTGCAGTTTACTACATGCATATGGACAGCTGCACCTGCACGGAGCCACGCTGGCTTCAGTGAGGCACCATGTGGGCACAGCAATCTGCCCACCCGTAAGTTGTAAATCTCAGAATGAGGAATTTAACTGGTTTATGTAGTGTTCTTGAAGGAGGAAGGTATTGGAAAGTGCCTGTAGGGTGTCAGCAGGTGCCATATGCGTTTTCCCACACAATCTTACCGAGGCACAGCATTCCTGACCAGTAACCACCCTCCTTGTGCACATGGTGTGCAAGCTGATGACCATCTACAAGTGTGCTGCTCGCATGGAGATGAGGTCAAAGCAAGTCTTGCTGTGCTTACTCCAGTTTGTAGCTGGTGTTATGCTGCTAAAAGGCAAATGGATGGAAGGCAATTTCCAAATCTCATTCTGCTGAAAATTAAATACATTGATATCTGTTGGTAATTTCCTTGTTGTCTTTTTTGTTATTCTTACTGAAGTTCAGATTTTGCCTGGATGTGTGGTTCAGGGGACAAGTTGTTATTTACAGCAGGATAACAACCAAAGATACTGAGCCATACAGGCAAAGAATCACTGCTAATGCACCTTGCAAGAGAACACAAGAAATTGCATCCACCTGTTCTAACTGGGCTCTCAGACTCATCTGTGTTTTATCCATCTTAGATAAGAGTAACAAGTCTGGCTTGCTTGGGTACCACCATCAAAGGAGCCTGTTTCTGCCTTCAGTCAGGCCTCACACATGCAGAAGAGTAGTCCTGCCTTCTCTCCCATCTCTGTCTTCCCAAGCATCAAACTTGCATCAAACATTTTGCAATATCCTTTATAGTGTACAGCTTACCATCATTCTCCCTTCAGTCTATCATCATTCTCTCTTGACTGCAAGTCAGCTAGTTCTACTTCAAAATAATTGTGCTTTTTTTCCTTATTATTACTTATTTGTTTTTATTATAGAGGTATTAAAACAATGATGTGCAAGTGGAACATGGGGCCAAAGCAATTGTTGAAATTTTTCCACGCACCTGAGATTCACTATGTTTTTAAGTTTGTCTCAGACTTTTCTCAGATTTGTTTCATTATTTAATCAGGATTGAAAACTGCTCTGTTAATAATCAAGGGTATCAAAGAGGACTGTATCAAGTTTCTGTGTTTTGAGAAGACTGCAAATCATTTTCAGGAGGAGGGTAATTAAATACATAGTCTTTTGTGTCTTTTTCAACTGAAATTTCAGAAGGGTCCATTTATCTGAAGATGTGAAGGAGATAAAAGTATCAGTAGTCTGTATTACATAGACTTTGGGCTTGCAAAGGTAGACTTCTTGTTATGAAAGAGTTAACGACTGCGCAGAAGCCTGTGTTAGAGTTTTTTAGTCAAGCAGGCCTGAGATTGACCAAAATGTTTTCAAACACCAGCAGATCAAGTTTTATTACAACATAAACTAGACCATTTAACCATTTAAATAACTCAAAAAACTGGAATGTCCTTGGTGAGACGGAATGAAAACACCGAGGGTTCAACAACAGTGTGGTGTCTGCGCAGAAAGTGCCTGGCCGTGCTCCCCACCCCGCTCCAGCAGAAGGGTGGACACACTGCCCACTTCCCTCAGCAGTTGTCCTGCTGCTTCCTGGAGCAGCCAACTGCAAGCTGTGTTCTGCATTTTGGTCTTGAATAGTCACTTACTCTTACAACCTTTAGGCACTAAATTCTACTGCATTCTCCTCACAGAGAAACTCAAAGAAATTCTGACAAGTCTCTGGTACTGTAATTTTGAAGAACAGGATGTGCATTACTATAGTTGAGCAATTCCTTTGATGCTTCCCAATTATCCTGTAATATGCCTGTGATTTAATTTCCATTAAATGTCACTAGCAGATTAATCTCTCTTAAAACGCTGAACAGGCAAACAAATTACTGCCTTATTATCAAGTAATTTTAGCATGGGTTGAGCAGAACCTAAAGCAAGTTGATCTTGTTCTAAATCAAGGATGCAACCTGATAAGCAGGTTTATATGTTAGGGGCTGAGAACTTAAATATTTTTTTTTTTTTTTTTTTTTTTTTTGCATTTGTGCATTGTTCCTTGTCTGAATAAATAATTATCCTCTGTATCTGATAGGAGAACAGAAGTTCACACATTGTGAGAAGGATTACCATAATGTATGCAGTAGGCATTTCATTTTTAAACAGGCTTTTTTTGAGTCCTGTTTGACTTTTCGTTTTTCTCCAAAGCTGATTTGGATAAGCTCAATTACACCCAGCTTGGATGGCTGTGGATTTTTACCATGTGACCCTGAATGTCTCAATCACTTTGGAATATCCTGGTTATGTTTTTTTTCCATAGATTTATATGCAGTGGTGTTTGGGTTTTTTCATTCCTGCTGGTTTTGTTTTGGTCAAAATGCTGTAGACTTTGTTAGAACAGTGGAATATAGGAGAACATACTGATAAATTGTCTTGATATGTATTTTCCAAAGTGCAAGAATGCACTCCAATGAAACCAATTGTGACACCTTGAAGTAGCACTACTTTTATGTAACAGCTGCCATAAAAGGGTGTTTTTCATGGGCATCTGTACAACAAGCTGGAGTAAGCACAGTAATTTTACTATTTCTGTTTGGCTCTTGCTGGTTTCGATTGAGAGTTCTTATAGCTCTCTATTCAATTCTACTTGAACTTCATATGATATTTCAAGGAAAATGAAGCAGTTATGATCTTTGCCTAAGTAAAATTACTTCTTATTTTCTAAACCATAACCGCTATGGTTTAAAACGTTGTGCTATAATCAGACAATATTATAAATTCTGTAATATTCAACTTTTTTACTTGATTTTATTCTTTTCAAGGGCAGTGTGCTTATCAAAGGGATGTTACTAGAGTGATAAGCATAATAGCAGATGTAATGTTTCCTTTGTTTAAAATCAGTGCTCTGGGAAAGAGTAGAAACTGTGATATGAAAAACTGCTGAACTCCATACCCCAGAAGGAGCCAAGGCCTCTTTTATCACAGGGTCAGATCACATTCAGCAGTGGCAGACTTTGATACTTAAACCACTGGAGTCTTGTTCACAGTCACCTTGCTGCACTTCAGTTAATAACATTTATACTCTAATTTCTGTACCAGATGGAGGTAGTCTATATACACACGGTAGAAAAGAGGGCAAAATGCAGTCTTGTACTGCCATCAGTCCTCACAAAAATAGCTCCAACAGCAGAGATAGACTGGGATTTGGGAACCTGGCTTGGAAATCCCCATCAGTCCATGGTGATGGCTGATGTACAAAATAAAAAATAAGGATTTTAAGGAACGGCTCTGATGGTGTTCCATGTGGTGCTGGTAATGGGGATTTTTGCATGGCAGGACAGTAAATCTTATCATGTGGGATTGCATGTTACACTACTGCCTTTCCATTCAAATATTGTATAATAAGGAAGATATTTATTATATCACAGAACAGGCTTTAATGTGCCTGAATTCCTTGTTCCTAGCACGAAAAATTATTTACAAGACTGCTGTAGTATATATTGGACACTGCCACAATTTATGTTACTGTGGTAACTACAACCAGAGACCTGAGGTGCCGACTCCTCCTCATGCATCACCCTTGGCTTTAATCACTGACTCCAGCCTTGCTTTTGTTTTTGGAGTAGAGTTAGGAGTTTGGTATGTTCTTTATGCCCCACGTGGCGCAGGTCCCGCAGCTCACAGCAGGAGGCTGGGCTGCTCAAGGTTCAGGAGGTCATTCCACTCGAGGAAGTGCTCGTGCTTAATGGCCACTACGGGCAGGATTCATCTCTTTCAAAGCAGTTGGAGGGAAGCTCTCTAGGACACGATTAGGGTTGTTTCTCTCCTGATTACAGAGGGAACCCAGGAGCACCATCCTCATAAGCTTTTGCAAGGAGCTCTGATTCATGTCCAGCAAAGAAGAAAAAACCTCCTTGTTTTCAGCCCGAATCTCAAGTGAATTAGGCTTTTCTCATCATGTACGATGAGTGAAACAAGTTTTTACTGTACCTTGCCAGACTTCTTCAGGGTTGTTTTTTTTTTGACTTTAACTGATTGTTTCCTGCACTTATAGTTGAAAGGTGTTTGATATAAGCCTCTGGATTTAATGATGTTTACTGAATAATTCCATGCCTAATGCCTGGGTTGCTGCTTTATAGGAGATCTTGTTTGTGCCCTTTATGACAGATCATTTTCTCAATGGAAAATAATGGGACTCTTAACAACTGTAGAAAACAATATAGGTCCTGCAGTGTGTTTTATTGATGACTGCTTACTACAACTGACTCTAGATGAGGGAAGTTTAAAATTATTCTTGTGCTTTCCATTAGAAACACATTAATGGTATTTTAAGTATGTTGGCTACACCTACTGATTTTAAATAAAGCAGCCTATTCCTGCATGTATCTCTCATGTATACAGTTAATTGTTCAAATAATCAATGAGCCCTCACAGGGGAAAGTGTTTTCAATTTGAAGTTATTTGCAAGCAATATGTACCTAAGGGCTTGTCCTGGCAGGTTGTACACAAAGGGAAATTTTTGTATTAATTATGTAAGTTTTGCTGCTAACTGTTTCTTCATTTATCAACTTATTTTCATAGAAATCTCTTAACGGAACTAAGCAGGAAGTTAAGACAATGCTGGACTGTACTTAATGAAACCAAGTTTTCAATCTTAAAAAACAGGCTTATAGCCAAGAAGAGAGAGCTTAAGACAGCTTCTGATATCCCCCTCAGAGATGATGAGATATCAGTTCATTAAAATATCTTGCTTTGCAGGGAAGGATCAGGGAAGTTTCTTAGCTGCAGGCTGGTGCCAAATGACAGGGAATGCAGCTGCAGAAAGTGCTTTATAATTTGGCTTAAGAAACTGCAGGTAGCACAAAGTCCAACTTATAATTGACATGTAAGTATGTTTTAGATTAGGCATTGTGCAAAAAAAATCTTCATTTCATTCAGCCTGTGTGTGCAGTTGGACAGAAGAGAAACTCTATTAACCTATGGGGGAATGTTCCCTGTGTTAGAAATGGCTTATGAGTGGAAAATGGACTTTGGGGCTCTGACTGAGGCCAAAGTTTGGAAGAGACTCTTGGAGCACTCCAGGAATGCATTCCCTTTGAGAAACCAAACAGGACATTGTTTTGGCTGTCTGGCCATTTTGAGCACCAGGTTAGCATGTTACTTGGCTGTAGTAGTACTCCAGGAAGAAATATCTGTAAGATGTATCTCCCCCTCCATGTATTTAGGCAATTATCTACTGCTTCAGAGGAGATCACAGCCTTTCAACTTCCCCAGTAGCAGAGGAGCTGGCAAGTTGAGGTGTCCAGCACAACCTGGAGCTGTACAGTACTGAGGGCACTCGTCTCCTACAGACCTGTTCCTGAATTTGTTTCCCTTTCTGTAGGTCCTGGTACCCATTTACCTGTGCAGTTTCTGATGTGTAGAAAAGCAGCAAAAATTAGTGATCACAGTAAGCACCTTTCTCTTGCCTTTCTTCTGCTCTTTCTGGGCTACCTTTCATGCTCTCCTCAAATTTTATGGGCACCAGTAATGAAACACCTAGAGACTGAATATTCTTTCTGCTTGCTAAATGCAGAAATGCTCCATCCTTATCTCTGCTGGTCTGCTGCTAATCATCACCTTCTGTCTGTGACGAAGGACATTTTAAACTTGAGAAAATTATATTGTTTAAGAACGTTGGTATTGGTTTTATTTTTCTGTATAGGAAATTGGTACATGATAAAATACGTGAAAAATAATTTTGTACATCTGTAGGAAAGTGTTACTCCATGATAAAGGCTGTGCTAAAACCTAATCAATATGTACCTGACCGTGGATTTGTGCTAAAGGAGACATACAAAAAAATTCTTCTAAGAAGACAAGTTATTACTTGATTCTTAATAGATACAGATTTTGAAGGCCAAACTATATTTTTGACGGAAAAATCTTCATTATAAAACCTTCTTGCTGATTTTTATTTTAGGAAAAAATATATATAGTTTCAAAACTCAAAAAACTAAATGTACGACACTTATAACCAGCATTAGAAATACTACAGGTAGTATATCCGAAAGAATTCATTTTTAAAGAACCTGAATAATGTTTTAGGAACAAACAGGTTATAAGAATATTTTTTTTTTAAATTTTGCTTTTAATGAGCAAAAGATCCAGAAGGTGCATTGAGGAAAAATTAGTTTTAAGTAACTTCACTCTTGGGGCTTAAAGACAGCTCTAAATAAATGTGCACTGTTATTTAGGTTATATTATCACTGACTTTGGAAATACTTCCCAGAGTGCACATTTGTGGTTTGGTTTTCCCATGATACAGATGTTAGGTTCTCATGAAAACAATCAAATTAAATTATTTAATTCCTGGGTTTTTGGGTGGTTTTTTCTTTGTTTTTTTTTTTAAAGATTACTTGATGGTTGAAGACTTATTATAGTTTTTACTTACATATCTAGTTTACATTAAATCAGCCTCCGTATGGGATCAGGACATTAAGAAAAGGAAATTTTTTGAGGTTTGGATGTTAATACTGCTTGGTTTTTTTGTTGTTGTTTTGGAAGTACTTCAGCAGATAGAGATGGAATATCTTGATTTCAATAGTGGAAGAAGAGTAGTGAATAGAATGAAGTTTTCTTTAATTCATTTGTCTATTGGGAAGTAACCTCTGTGAATAAAAATTACTGCTGATCATAAAGTAATCCCATGTATACAAGCAGCTGTAAGACTTCTGATGTCTGTTTCTGGTTAACACACAGCCCTGCTATGTAACTCCTTCCAGGTTTGTTGTTGATTGAGGGTTCTTTCTTTCTTGAAGGGAAGTTCACTCATATAAAGTATTTTTAATCTTTTAGAATTTAATGGCCAAATATTGGTCCCAGTGCTAGTAAGCAGGGTTTAGACTAGAAGAAATGGCACTTGTTTTACAAAGCAGAAGATTGAAGGAGGCACCAGGAAATCAGTAATATTAAGAATCATAAATGATAATTAAAATACTTCAAGTTAATATTTATGGATGTTTTCAATATATCGTATAGTCTATATGCTAGAAGCAATTTCTCCATGTTCTTCTCCCCAGGAAAACAAGCTGAAACTTTCAGATTCCCTGTTTGCCTCAAATTTTAGATGGTTGTCCAGGAATTAAGGGGCTTAGGAGAAATTTCATGACTAACACCTAAATAATCAACAGTAGAGCTAATACCGTGCATTGAAAATAAACTTGACTGTAAATACCTCTAAGGAAAGCTGCTTCCAATAAAGCATTCTAAATAAATATTAGTGCTAATGAGCTATATGAAGTTAGAAACTCAAATGAAGCAGTGTGGTGGTTGTAAGGGGTGCAACGCTACGAAGGCCAAGCCTAGGATCCAGCTTAACTTGTTTTCTGTTTATGCCAAGAAAGGAGTGCTGGAGAGTGACAATCCCAACAGCCAGTGTGGGGAACAGCTTTACATTTCAAATGCATCTATCTATTCCTGATGTGTGATGGTATTTCCCTTCTCTGTGTGTCAAGGAGGGGAAAGACTTCCCCCCCTCCTCCCCCTCCCCGTCAGTTCTGCAATTAAAGACAGGTACATTTTTGGGAGATGTTGCTCAAATGGAGCTCAGCCTGTACCAAAGTATTGGCCAGAACAGGTCTGTGCTGTTCAAGAGCTGCTGCAGGGCTGGAAGGCACAGACCTCCAAGTAGCTTCACCTCTGAGAAGGCCAGGTGGTTGCTGTTAATGCCATTTACCTTTTCTTTGAAGACTAAACCTAAGTTTTCATGATATTGTATTTTGGGGGGGGCAGCATGGATTGGCTGGGCCCTGGAAACAATCTGTACCAGCAAAAGCTGAAAGCCTCTGAGAAGAACTACAAAAAGGTCAAATGGAAAGGAGAATAAAAAGTTAAAGTAATACAAGATCCAGGCATCTTGCACAGCTTTGCTGTTTTGCATGCTCACTGGCTCAGCAAACGTGTTTTAGTTGATATGCCTGGATACTTGGACCTGATGGACACCCCGACTTGCTGCCTGCTTCTGGAACACCTGCACCCCAGTGCTTCTCTCCAAGTGCCAGGCAGCCAAGATCAGTTGCCTTCCCCTGCTGGGAGCCCAGGCCCCTCTCTCTCCCTCTGTGGTTTTTCATACAGCCTAGACTGATGTTGCTCCTACCTGACAAAGCTTTGATAACCATTTTTAACAATGAAAACCTTAAATTTTGTTTCATTTTGGGGAAATTATTTCTTCGTCCAGTATTGACATTCCCCACCACCCCCCAAGAAAAACTTTTAAACCTTTTACTTCATCATTGATAATGGAGCTATGAGAAGTTTCTGTTCTAAAATATCCTGATTACAATAAATATACAAGAAGTGGTTATCCACACTGCATAAAATAGAGCCCACAAGTCTCTAGGCATGTATTATTGATGGCATTACTGTATGCAGGAAGAATGAATAAGTGAATTTTATCAATGCTCCTTCGTATCTTCAAAAAAGTGACTTAATCTGTGCCAGAAGTTGCTGAATTCATGTACAGTGTTTGCGACTGAACTCCCAACAGCTAATCTGAGGACAAGTAAGAATGAAAAGATAGACACTATTTTTGTTTACTGAAATAAAAGCAATAACTAAAGACCAGCTTTCCCACATGAAATAGTTTTAATTTTGAAATATCTTACTTTCCTATGATTATAAAGAAGTCAGCAGCACCCAAAGTAAAACATCTTGTTTTTGACAGCTCTCTTCTTCCTTGTGATTTTAGTATCCATACAGCTCAGTGTTAAGTTCTTCGGTTTTTTTTATCTTGAAGGGGCCAGTTCAAAGAGAAATGTGTTGGTACTCTGTGTTCAGGTCAAATTGACCTGCGTGTGGCAAATGGCAGCGTTGAGACACCTCTGATGTGATTTTGTTTTGTTTTTTCTTGCAGAAATCAGTCAGGTACCTCAAAGATCAAGGGGATGTACTTAAGTGTGCCCGCCAGAACGCGCAAGCTCTAACACGATGTTTTCATGTCAATGACAGCTCATTCCTAGCTGAGAGGTCAGCAGTGAGCCTTGTGTCAGGCTGAGTGCAGGCCTGCTGGTGCATGTCCCACGGTGAGAACACCAGCCTTTGTACTTGGAGCAGGCTGGGAGTTGGTGTGTGCTCAGGTATTACCGCTCAGCTAAGAAACAATAGCTCATGAAGCCTCAGTAGTGTTTGTTGTGATCACCTGCTTGTACCTCAGCGTAGTAATTGCTCTTCACACACGTACCTAAAATTCTCATCCAGGTTCCTACATGCATCTCAGCTAGCACAGCACCTTTTCTTTCTTCTTATTTTTTTTTTTTCCTCCCAAGCTTTGACAAATGCTGTCTTTCGCTGTTCAGGTGTGCCATGTTGACTGTAGTAAAGATTTGGATGCCCAGTGGCAATACAAGCAGCAATAAAAAGGAAAGGTTGAAGTGATGGCTTTGAAAATCATATTGCAGATAAATATGAGATATGAGGGCATGTAGATGGTCTAGTGCACGTATTGTCTCCTTAACCTCTCCATATTTCAATGTTATCATGTATTCAGCTGACTGATAGAAATGCTTTCATAATGCACTGTGGGTTTGTGTTTGGTTTCCTGGTGATCCCTGATCCCCCAATGTGACTATGGCTGAAAAGGTGCTGGTCAGTCACTTGATGTTCCACCAGGAGCATCAATATCAAGTGCCTTTGAGATCTGTAAGAGAGGAAGCTGCTGTCAAGCCCAAATGACATTATTTCTGCTTTTTCTATTCCAGCATTTGTATTCCTCATTCCCTGATTTACTTTTCTGAAATTTGAAATATCTGTGTTTTCATCATGGAAACATCTATGTATGGAGGTTAAAATAAACTCAATAATAATTTAAAAAAACCCAAACAGATGAGTATTAGCAACCCATTAAAGCATTGTATTGCTTTTGTATTTGTATTGAAAAAATCTTTTAAAAGGGACTGTAAATTCGGATATGATAGTAATTTTTGGTAACACATTGCGTACCTGAAAACTTACTCCCCTACAAGGGGTAACTAACTATTAGAAAATCATGAAGTTGTCATTGTTGTCTGGGAGAACAGCCTTAATGGCATAAAAATTGACCAAATATTTGCAGCAGTCTGAGTGAGAAAGTATAACTAATCGGACATCTTCTCATTTTGCTGTCTTGATTCCCTGTTTTGAAGGATTATGTTGCTCAGGGTATGTAGTCTAGAAGCACTCAATTTTTTTTTTATATTCTGCATATTTGATGAGGTACATGGAAGGCAAAGGGCTAAGCAAAAGGGCTTGAAATTAGAACTTCACTATCATTTGTACCTCTCTTGAGGTGCATTACACTACACTAAATCTGGTGTAGATCTTTTTTTTTTCTCATCTAACACAAACATAGAAGGAGAAAACTTGCTACCTTTTTGTACATCCTCCAACTCATATGCGGATGCTGTTTGCCCAGGAATTTTTATAAGGGTGCCCAATATTAAAATAAAATGGAGAGAGCCTCACCATGAGGGAGATTCATCCCAACACCCTGTTTCTGCAAATGCTATTAGATAGAATGTAACATCCAGATGTTGTCTCATGCATTTAGCTCATAGGCAAAGCATTCCGTTAGTAATACGATTCCACAAGAAACCATAAAACAACAATAAAATAAAACCCAGCAAGAGATGGTAAAATCTTGTTTGGTTTTGATTGTTATGATAGCCCCTTCCCTTCCTATTTTCAATTCAAAATTCTTTTCTTTTGCGGTTCAGGTCAGGGTATGTTCTTGCTGAGAAAACCCAACTAGTTCAGTGGGATTCTAACTGAGTGATCTCAAATAATAGGGAGTAAACGTGGGAGTCAGTTTAAGTGTCTTCTAGTTTGACAAAGATATTATCCAAATTTTTACCTTTGGTTGTCTGACACTTTTCTTTTGGACATACAAATTTTAAAATACTAAATGCAAAACAAGATCAGTGCTTCAAGACCTCAGAGGGTAATGCATGATAATTGCAAAATCAGGATTTGATCAGTGATCACTTCTGTCTTGTTGATACTGAAGACTCCATCTTTGATTCTGAGGTAACAGTGGCCCACAGTGATAAACACCTGGTAAACAACTGAGCAGTATGGGGTAGCTGTATGCCTGCATTCATTTTTGATGGTGATGCAGAAAAGTACTGTATTGAAGTATACTAGATAATGTTCTAAATTAGAGATTAACTACACCTGTAACAAAATTGGTTTTGGATCAGTTACAGAGTCTAACAGGCTCACTTTTCATGTGTGCTGTGCTGCATTAGGGCTTTTGGGAGAAGATGGTTTTGAAGAATGTCTTTATTTTTTTTAAGGCTTCCTAGTTATGATTTTCACATCAAGTAAGGAAAAAAAAGAAATAAAAATGCAAGGTACTGTCTCCTAAAAGGTCTCTAATTCAACAATTACAGTTTTGTAAGGGCTTTTTTCTCCCCCATGTGTCCCTTCCTTTCATCATCCCCCCTAAAAGGATGAAGAGTAACAAACGGGGTTATCTATCTCTTCTTTTGGAGGAGTCAGCTGAATTCTGGTGATTTCACGATCTTTCAAGTTTAGAAGCTTGATATTTGGCATGACTAACAAAATGCCTGTCTTAA
>VZRR01002314.1:427012-463109 GCA_013398015.1 Oreocharis arfaki
ACATACAAATTTTAAAATACTAAATGCAAAACAAGATCAGTGCTTCAAGACCTCAGAGGGTAATGCATGATAATTGCAAAATCAGGATTTGATCAGTGATCACTTCTGTCTTGTTGATACTGAAGACTCCATCTTTGATTCTGAGGTAACAGTGGCCCACAGTGATAAACACCTGGTAAACAACTGAGCAGTATGGGGTAGCTGTATGCCTGCATTCATTTTTGATGGTGATGCAGAAAAGTACTGTATTGAAGTATACTAGATAATGTTCTAAATTAGAGATTAACTACACCTGTAACAAAATTGGTTTTGGATCAGTTACAGAGTCTAACAGGCTCACTTTTCATGTGTGCTGTGCTGCATTAGGGCTTTTGGGGGAAGATGGTTTTGAAGAATGTCTTTATTTTTTTTAAGGCTTCCTAGTTATGATTTTCACATCAAGTAAGGAAAAAAACCCACACAAATAAAAACATAGGGTACTGTCTCCTAGAAGGTTCCTAATTCAATAATTACAATTTTGTAAGACCTTTTTTCTCCCCCAAAAAACACATATCCCTTCCTCTCATCATCCCCCCCTAAAAAGAGGAAGAGTAACAAATGGGGTTATCCACCACTTCTTTTGGAGGAGTCAGCTGAGTTCTGGTGATTTCACAATCTTTCAAGTTCAGAAGCTTGATATTTGGCATGACTAACAAAATGCCTGTCTTAATACCTGCTGTGGCATGGAAGCAAATATTCCCATGATTGCCTGCAGTTCTTCAACAGAAATGCTTGGATTTCTTTCTATAGTGTGATATTACAAATGGTTGCCTAGGCCCAATGTATTTTCATTATGTAAGGTGCTGTACAAACACTGCAATAAATGACGAGAAGAAAACTCGTAATGAGAAAAACAAATCGAGCTTTTATGTGATTTCTGGAAAGATTTACCTAGTCTTAAACTACCTTTTTCACGAAGTCAATTGTGCATGAAGTTCTCAGAGAAGTTGTGCCAATCCAGAAGCATGTTTGAAATGAAGTCCTATTGCCATGGAGTACGAAACGCTCGTGGGCCTGTTAGGGGTGGGATCTGTTTGCTAAGCTTGGGAAGGCATCGTTAAGAATTTACATTTTTGTCCAGCTAATTTCTACTTCCCGATTTGAATCGGTTAGTTATTAGTATTAATAGTTAGAAAGGCAGTTAATTGTTGGTTAAATAATAAAGGAGAGCTTGAGTAATAAGATATTCCAAAAAGCACGCAGTTTTAAGAAAAGAAGGAAAAAGACAAAAGCCTGTAATATCCCCATGCTTATTGATGAAGGTCAGACTTACTCAAAGCAAGTAATTCCAGTCTGATATAGTAGTGTCATGTTGATACAAGTTATAATTTGGGTGGTGAACAGAATTAAGCCATTATATAAGGATTAAATTCTGCAGAACTACTGAGCACAATGATATATTACGCTGTATTGTCAGTCAACCTTGTTAGACACGTTTCTTTTCCCAAATGTTAAGAAAGAGTGAAACATATTATATTGTATGCAAGATAAAATTGTTGCTTTAATTTTAATTTCCCTATGTATTTAATCTCCCCTTATATTTGGATTTACATTTTTATTGGTTTGGACATCATTATTTTTGTATGCTGTGGCATTAGTTTTTTAAATTGCAACTTTGTGCTTTCAAGCATAGCCATTTTCATTTGAAAGGGATATACTGAAAATGTGCTAAAGAGACCTGGCTGTTATACAATGCTTTCCAAAGCTTTTTCCCGGGATTTAATGACCAGCCCTCTCATTTGACCTGGAGGAGGGAAACAAGTACCTCTCTTATCTAAGTGTAGATCGTCCAAGTAGGAAATATTATATGGGAAAAGTAGTATTCTGGTTTTGTTTTCTTTAAAATTCATTGTGATTTACCTTGTACTAAAGTCACTTAAACTGCGTGGGTTTGCTGGGAAGGGTTTGTTGCACGTTTTAAGTGAGCATCTGGCACACATGCAACTGTGCCATATGCAATCCCAGTGTCTTTAGAAGGTGAAAGGCCAGTGTAGTGGTAATTTTGCCCTCTTTGCACCAGATGTTAAAGCTCTGCAGTGTCCCTGAGTGACCATTAGATCACAGGCAGCTGGGATTGGAGGTTTATGTTTAATTTATTATCACACTATTAATCTATCTGACTGTCAGAACTCTCTCTTCCTCATCATTTCCAGAAGTCCTTATATTTTAAGGACAATTTAATTTCCCTTATGATGGATCGGTTTTATTTTTGCTCTATATTTACATAGATGAAGCCTGGCATCCATTTTGGGGAGATAACATTGAGAGTGGCAATATATAAATCTAACAACTCATTAACATTTAAAACATATCTGAATTTATTTTATGCACCATGTTATGGATGAAAACACATTTCCATGATCACCTTTGTCTTAAAAAAAAAAAAAAAAACCAACAAAACAAACCACCACCAACTAAACAAAAAAACAAGTATATTTAGATTTTAGCCGGTATGGTTTTTGTTCTCTTGGCTGGAGATGGCTTCTTCGGTTTTGCATTTGTGTTTTTATGCAGGCAAGGAAGAAAGGGAGAGGGAATGCTGAGGGAATGGAGGAGATGATGACAACAGTAATAAGAGAAACAGGCTTGGCATTTCCTAATGGTAATTCTTGGAATATTTTAAGCTAACAGTGGAGAGAAATTGACAGTACTGTACTAATTTATTTTATCATCAAGATGTTTTTTTGCTTCAGTAGTTCATAGGCAATTTTAATAGCTTATTGACTTAAATGCTGTGATTTTGACTTACCTTTAAGGGAACAAAAAGAAAAAAAAAATCCATACATTTAGTCCCTGCATTTCTTCCCTCAC
Organism: Oreocharis arfaki; assembly: GCA_013398015.1. NCBI lineage: Eukaryota > Metazoa > Chordata > Aves > Passeriformes > Paramythiidae > Oreocharis > Oreocharis arfaki. The sequence goes on from VZRR01002314.1 coordinate 429,863, forward strand.
CTCCCTGCCTACTGCCATGCTAAATATTTGTATCACTGGGGGACAAATAGAACACTTTTTATAATTAATATTTTTCTCCATCAAGTGAAACTTTGACCCAAATGGGGTGTTCATTACCCTGCCAAAAGGGATGGTAGAGCCTGCAGGGCTACATTATTGTTTGCTGCTGTTCTAGCTTCTGACACCCACCCTCTTTCCCTGGTCAGTGCCAAACCTGCAGATGAGGTATCGTAGGTATAGGTGATGGAGTGGCTGAATGTTCACCCCAGCACCACACCACAAAGCACCACAAATTGATTATATTCTCAATAAATCTCACCTGGTCTTCTAGATATAGGACATTCATACTTCCAAATTCACTTTTGCTTTGGATTCAGCATGCATGTGTCCAGTGTGCTGCCTTCAAATATAGTTCTGAAAGTTTTTATTGAAAAAAATCATGTGCTTTTACCTCTGGCAGACTTGCTCTTTGTCAGCTCAGATGCTTGTGACCAGCAGCATGGAGTCCAGTTGCGGCTAGCAGTGTTCCCCAGGGGTCACTCCTGTGTCCAGTTCTCTTCAGCTCATTCCTCAGTGACCTGGAATGAAGGGACAGACCTGGATGAAGGGACAGAGAGTACCTGCACCAGGTCTGCTGATGATACAAAACTGGCAGGAGTGGCTGATCCACGAGAAAGTCATGCTGCCGTTGAGGAAGACCCGGATAGGCTGGACCACGGGCAGAGAGGAACTTCATGGAATTCAGCAAAGGCAAATGCAGGGTCCTGCACCTGGGGAAGAATAACCCCAGGCATCAGTACAGGCTGGGAGATCACCTGGTAGAAAGCAGCTCTGTGGAGGAGGACCTGGTGGTCCTGGTGGATGCCATAAGCCAGCAGGGTGTCCTTGTGGTCAAGAAGTCCAATGACATCATGAGGTGTTTTAGGAAGAGCAGTGCCAGCAGGTCAGGGAGGTGATTTTGCCCCTCTACTCAACCCTGGTGAGGCCTCACCTTGAGTGCTGTGTCCAATTCTGAGGTTCTCACTACGAGAAATACAAGGAATTACCAGGGGGCTCTAGTGGAAGGTAGTTAGTGAACAGGAGCATCTCTTATGAGGAGAGACTGAGGGAGCTGGAGCTGTTTAGCCTGGATCTCATGAATGTGTGCCAGTTTCTGTAAGGTGGGTGTCAAGAGAAAGAGACAAGACAAGGGGCAACTGGCACAAAGTGGAACACAGGGAGTTCCCTCTGAGTATAAAGAATTTTTTTGTTGTTGTTGGTGGGTTTTTTTGTTTGTGGGTGACAGAGCACTAAGGCTGCCCAGAGATGTTTTAGTCTCCTCTGGAGAGGTTCAAAATTCATCTGGAAACTCTGCTGTGCAACCTGATGGAGGTGAACCTACCAGGGGGTTGGACCAGATCATCTTGAGAGGTCCCTTCCAACCCCCACCATTCTGTGATTGTGAACTACTGCTTAGAGCACTAACTGCTTGAGCACGGCGCTGTCGGCTGAAATTAAGAATGCACGGAAAACAACACTGCTGAAGTTTCAACAGAACCAAAAAGCACCGAGATAAAAAAACGAACAAAATACAGCATGAGTTCTGGCTTTTATTACTTGAGTGTAAACTTGTACTGTATTTTGTTAGTTAATATAAATTCAATAAAATAATTCCCAGTGATTTATAATGATCCCTTTTATTTACAGTTTATTAAACAAAACACACGGATCTTTCCATGCAATTTTTTTTATGATTAAGGGCAATAAGTATTGCATAAAATTTGGGCAAAGTCTTTCTACTTTTATGAAACTTCCTGTAGTGATGTCACAGTATCTTAAAAGAGTGAGTTATTTAACTTTTAATGTTTACAGCAATGTTTTGCAAAATTGGTGATCTCATTATTCCAAATAGATTTCTGTTAATTTATAGTAAGTTCTGTTCATGGGATCTGGTAAATATTCTGTTTCTGCAAACATTATGACACTCTTAATAGAGAGCAGGCAGAACTCTGCACAGATGTACAATGATTCATATTTATTCACTGGGGTAAACATGCAAAGATTACCATGGCATTCTGTGTGTCTAGTACCTAATAAATATTATGTTTGCGTAATTACTTGTAAAATAATTTGTATAGATTTTAATGGTGACCCCTTTAATGTAAATAAGATTAAAATGTTCCCTGAATTAGCACTTGCAACTCACTTGGGTGTGTAGCAAAACTGTAATTACTGTTTAACATGTCTACAACCCCTGTAGTTCACATGCTTTATTTTAATTCTTTTTACACAGATACTACGGTGGTAGTTAAATATTTCTCTTCCTCACCTCCTGCTCAAAACAAGATGGGCTTCTGGGAGCTATAGTGATGGAAGCTTTGTTATTGAGGCTTTCTATATTTCCTGCAACACTTATTGTGATGTATAGAAGAAAAAAAAAAAAAAACACTAACAAAAAGATTATTTTTATGAAGTAAACGGAATTAAGAAAATCTAGTCTTCTAAATTCAGACACATGTGGCCTCGATAATGAAACATGTACAAGTATTTGTGGGCTTTTTGAAAGAAACTGGTCTTACTCTGATTTAATCTCTTATGCTGACTTAGGTATTGATTAGCTCTGACTTCTGAAAAATGTCTCACTACAGCTTTTATTCATTCTTAAACTTTAATTAGAACAGTAAGTTTTCTGATACTATGCTTTCACAAGTGAAGTTATTCTGATACTCCCAACTTTTACAAACCTTGGAAAATCATACTAAATTAGCTATATTTGGACAGATCCAAATTACTCTTCCTGTGATCTAGAATACATTTAAAACAATCCATTAGCGCATGGGACTTATTTCTCCACTTCCTAAGAACATCAGCTGTGCAGAGAGGGGAGGTTTGAAAACTCTAGCTCTTGTCTGAAAATGATGCTGCTTGTCTGCTGTGCAGACAATCCTTCTGTGAGGGGCCCGAGCTGTCTCTTTATTTAATAAAAGTCTGTGGTTTTGACAATAGTAGAAGCTCTTGGAAATGCCTTTCCTGGCCAATGCATTTGTAGGCGTATTGTACACAGTGACAGCTTTGAAGTCTGTATTTATAATGCTGAGGACTTTTCAGCTTTCCACTGCAATTACAGCCTGTACATGAGAATCACGGTGGGATTTAAGAAAGGGGGATTTGCAGTCAAAGTCATTGGCTACAGAATAAATTTTAACAGCACAAGATTGTAGCAGGATTTTTTTGTAAACTTAAGTCTTTGAGATTTGCTAATTTTTCATTAGCACACATGGTTATGAAAATTAATTGTGGAAATAGAGCTTCTGGTATAGAGTCCTAAGTAATTCAGAGGAAATGCCTGTTATAATTGTTATCTCAGTAAGAGGAAAAATCATACTGGTCTTAAAATATCACCCCAAAAATGTGATACAGAAGAAAAATCAACCATTACAATTCAGAAGAGGGAAAGGGTATTAAAAAGGATGCAATTTCTCTTCTTTGTATCAATTGTGTGTTGTAAAAATCCAAGATTAGAATAAATCCTTATAGAAAACAAAGGGTTTTATAAATTCTAAGATCATTAAAATATGCTCAAAACACTGCAGTAGAGAAATGACCCCAGAATTGAAATGCTGTAATTTTTATTACTTTTCATGTTAAAAAAAGGAAAAAGCCAAAACCACAAATCAACAGCTCCCCAAACAATAACAAAATGCCAAAATGCCACACCCCTTATTTGTGCACTTCTCTGTCAATGTATGTGATCTTGCATTGCCGTTTGTCTTCTGGCTCAGCATATCTGTGATTACTTTTTACGAAGAATTACAAAGAATCCTTTGCTTTTTACCCAGTATATGACTTGCTGCTACAGATTTTAAGCCTTTTTACGTAGTAATTGCTCTGTGTGATAAGGTATGAAATTGTCCATAAAGCAAAGACTTCTCTTTTACCTCTTTTTCCTTTACTTTCCATAATTTGCCTTATTCTGAGGGCCCAGGAAAAAGTGTCCTGCTGTCTCAGGAGAGTTGGGAAGAGCCAAGCACACCCATGCAGGATGATGCAAAAGGCTCAGCAACACCCACAGCTGCCAAACAGATGAGCAGTTTTTAACGGAGCTGAGATTCACAATGAAATCTGGGCCCAGAACTAATCAGATCTAATTAAGACAGACACGTTATGGTCCAGTACTGTTGACAAGGTCAGGGTTCCTGTAGCTCCAAATGAGGCATGTTATAATTATGATCTAATTGAAAAGCTGGGAGCGATACAGAACCTGTGCACTGCTGGGCCTGAAAGAAAAGTTGCATTTCAGGTCCTGTTGTGTACCTTATTAGATTGTTAATGCTCAATTAGACAGCTGTGCATTTAAAGGGGGAAAAAAAAGGCATGTGGCGGTTGCACATGTCTCAAAGAAAACCTATACGAGTTTTCAATATCTTGGTGGATTTGATGCATGGAGATTTGCTAAATATATAGAAATGAGCTGTTTGTTTGTTTGATGTTAGCTTTGCTTGCCACAGCTTATCTTGATATACAGCAAGGCAAAGGGCTCCTAGATTGTTTTACCGAGAGGCAAAAATACTGGGGATGTTTTCCCAAGTGCAGTATGTGCAAGCATCAATCTGCAGTATGATATATGAAATGTGGTGGCCATATTTTCTAGCTCTCATCTATCACTATCAAGCGATCAAAGTGCTGTGGTGTGGCTTTTCCATTCTAGGGACTGTGGTACCTTCATTTCTAAGTATGAGTTGACATATGGTCTTATAAATTATCATAAATTACCATGGATTGTGTCATGCCCAGTTTGCACAGTTCTGATCTCCCTTTTTTTCTGGTGCAGAATTTATGGATCTGACTTCATTAACTCCTTTTTATAATACCATCTCTGCAATGAGATTCTTTGTAAGAAAACAGAAGTTCTCACTCTACCTTGAGAAGTCACTCATACACACGCAAATTGTACTGAAAATTGCTGCTAGTGTAGAGAGTTCTGCTTTGAATCCAGTGTGCTCTTGCATGTAGCATGCACATGTGTGCATGAGTAAGAGAGGTTCTGAGCCTAAACCTGCACTGCATAGCATGTGTTAGTGATGGAGATCACTGACTTTTTCCCAATCTGTGGGGAATTCCAATATTGCAACATATTTTTCATCTAGATTTTTTCATACGTTTTTCAAAAACATTCCTGAAGAGTTCCTTTATTCTGATCTTTAGACAAATCAAATTTGAAAAGCCTGTGTAAGCTCTGTGAAGCCTCTTCATTGTGCAGAGCAACGTGGCCATAACATCTGTGTGGGGCTGGATCAGCCTTGGCTAGCAGCCCAATGCCCACCACCTCTCCCCATCATGAGAAGGACAGGGAGAACACAGGAGGAGAAAGACAGCGGAGTGTCTTACCAGGTGCTGTCACAGGCAAAATAGCCTTGGGAGAATAAATTAAATGTATAATGACAATGAAAAATAGAGTTAAAGGTTGAGAAACAAAGACAAAAGCAAAAACAACTTCTCTCCATGCTGCCTCTTCTTCCCAGGCTCAGCATCAGTCCTTGGCTTCCAGATTCTCTGCCTTCAGCCCTGAGCAACCTGCAGGGGGTTGTAGGGAGGATGTAGTCAGCCCAGAGATTTCCCTGAAACTTCTTCCTTTTCACAGATTTCCTCTGTACCCATGTGGGCTTTCTACAACCCCAAGTGAATCCTCTGCTTGGGCATCATGGAACATCTCCTTCCCTGGCTTTGGTGTTACCTCTCCTTTTCGTCACATTTTTCCCTCACCCTTGGCTCCGAGCTATGTTCTGCCTTTCTTTACCCAGGCTTTCCCTGTGGGAAAAGCTGAGCTGTGGGGCTCAGCTGTGCCCTGTGCTAGGTTGTCTGGAACCATCCATGTCTGGCATACCCAGCCCCTCTTCATAGAGGCCACCTGGCAGCCTGTCCTGGGTCAGCCCCTGGGCATCTGCACCCACCACACACTTCAAAAACAGAAACACAAAATGCTGTGCCTCGCTTTTGTAGCAGTAGCCAAATAAATGCAGAGTTGTACAAACTTCATGTCAGTTAATGGCTGGTTTGTGAAACCATCGCTGACTGGATGTTTTTTTCTCTGACGAGTGGAAAGACAGGTTTCTTTGTGCATACCCTCCTTGTCTCTCCTGACTTGTGCTTCCCTCTGGTAATCGGCACAGTCAACTCAATGGCCAGCTAAGAGGTGGAACAGGAAAAACCTTCACTGTCTTAATGAAAGCCCTGGATGTTTCTGACTTCCACGCATTTCAAGCTAGCAGGGTAACTCTTTGATCTGCTGCCAGAAGGCTCTCACTTCCCTGTCTTCCTAGGGCTGCACAACAGGCTTGCCCCCTCACTCAGGGGGGATTAGACAACCTGAGAGATGGCAAATAATTATGCTGAACCTCTCTTGTGCTGATCTAGCAATAGCTGTAACTGCCTGGGAAATCAAAATTCAAACGAAAATGCAAAAAAACCACCTCACCCCTGAATTGCACACAACTGCACAGATCCCCATACATCTTTCTGGAGGTTTTGGTTTAAATTTCAAAATATTGACTGGCTGAGACTGGAGTGTGTGGCCAGACAAGAGCATGGCTATTTATAGTTCTGGATGTCCGACAGCAGCACAGCCATCCCCACCCATCCTGACAGCGGGAGCTGGAGCACTCTGGAAGCTGGAGGGAATTGTGTTAGGAATGGCAGCTGTTTGGGGTTAGTCACCAGGCCCTTTGCTCCGATTTGCAGCATTGCATGGTCTGTGCAAGTTGCCTCTGTCAGCTCCACAGCAGATCCAAGGGGCCATCAAAAGCAACCCAAGCAAGGCCAAGTTAGCCAGCAGCAAGCAGCTGTGTGGGGCTGTTCCCATGTCCCTGTCCAAGCGGGAGCTGTGTCCAGACCTGCAGGACGTGCTCACTTCCCTCTGTGTAATGCTCTGCCAGGTCTTTGTGCCAGTACCGTGTGTGCTCTGTCCTTCTTTTGTTATTCTTTTACAAACAATCACAGTCAAAGGACTCCAAGGTGAGACTTTCTGAAGAAAGCTTAACTTGTTTATTTGGCAGGTTCGAAAAGGATCCCTGACACTCAGTATTACCCCTTTGTGCTGGTTACTCAAGATATGCTGTAAATAACATTGTCTAGAATAAAAGGTGCAGGCCTGTTGCTTGGTTGTTGCCAAACAATTTTCACTGACTTTTGTTCTTAGAAAAGATTGCCAAGAATTTGTTCTTTCCCTCTCCTCTCTCTAAATCATAAATACCATACAGTGAACAAATGCATTTTGCAGAATTAGCTACTCCAAGAGTCTATGGAGAAGGGCACAGATAATGATGGGAGCCAGTATAATAACTGATGGAAAAGAATGGCTTTTAATTGAGAACACTCATTTCTGTAAAAAAACAAGGACATTTCAGAGGAAGCTATTTGTAGAGTCAACATTCCTATTAAAATCACAGTGAAAAATTCACAGGCAGATGTTTCCACGTTCTATTTAAACAATCTCTTAGAAATTTGCATAACAGCCTTACTGCTTATTTTGTTAAGTATCCTAAAGACCATCTAATTTTTCTATTATATGTATTTATTCAGATAATCCACTTCAGAATTAGAGAAATTACTCTCTTCTTTGCACCTCTGCACCTTCCAAAATATTCTAAATTTTTGTGCTCAATATCAAAAGTATGTATTTAATATGATTTAAAACTTATTTTCTTCAGAATTTGGCATTCTAAGATTATTAGCCAGTCTATGAATTGCTCTAATTTCTTAATCCTCCTGTAAAGACAGGAGAAGTTAGGAAAGAGGTTAGATAAGGATAGAAGAGGGTGGGAAGATACTCTGATTCCACAGCTGAAAAGATTTCAAGAGATTTTGCCAGTCCCATATATTTTCTTAAAATTAGTTCTGTTTAATTTGGACCTGCAGCCACTGAAACCTTGATCTCCATGTAAAGGCATTTGCAGTTTTGTAGGCCTTCCTGTTATTTTGGTATCCTGGGTGAATCAAGCCTCACTTGGAAAGAAAAACTGTTTGTGTGCAGATTTTTTCTTTTTTTTTTTATTTTTTTCAATGGGAAATTCACATTGGTAACATATTTCTTTGTGACTGCTTCAGCACAGGTTAAGGCTGCTGTGACACTGACCCTTCCTATTGTAACTGTGGTCTGGTCTATTTATCACCTACAGTGATTCCTAATTATTTAGAATTAGGATCATATGTCAAACGCTGATAAACTTCAACATTATAGTCTTTTCCACATGAGTTATCATCAATATTTCATGTGGGATGGCAGGACATAGCATTTTCTCTTCTGTTTTCCTTCCACTGGACTTTGTTTTTCCTCAGTGAATTACAGCAGGGATAAAATACTTAATATGTGCAAAGGACTTCAGCTGATCTGGCAAACCTCTGAGTGTTAGTTCTTCACTGGTATGTTTGTTTTGTGGGGTTCAGGCTTTTGTTTTCTTTTTGTTTTTAAACTAGGACTCTGTTCAAGGATGGACTTCATTGCTGTTTTTTTCTCTATATTGAGGACCCCCAAGCCAAAGAGAATCACTCTGAAAACAAAAGAGTGTGCAAAATATTGGATGTTTGTTCTGTGACAGCAAGATTAATGTCTGTTTGAAAGGGAAAGTCTCTGAGGAAAGCTGAGTAGCACTGCGTGCAAAAAGTACAGATCGGGTTAAGGATATACTTTATTTATAATTTCCCTCCCAAGGCAGTACCTGGAATGTTGTCAGATGTACAAACAGGAAGTTGTTTAGTGGTCTTAATCTGTAGGAAAAGTGTTGGTTTGGTCAAAACTCAAGACTCTGAGAGGCAAAGAGAATAATGGATGAATCCTATGTGTTTCACCTCGAAGTTTCTTTCATCAAGGCTTGTGGAAATTGTATTATTGGTCTTTCAGCTCAGGGCCCTTTTTCCCTCTCATTGTATTTCTGGACTACTTATAGCTGCATCCAAGTAGCTTTATTTATGGGAATATGGTAGAAACAAAAGATTATTCTGCTGGGAGCAACTGGATTATAATTGCATCATAAATGTCAGGAATTAGGGTAGCTATAGTAGGTTAATGGATCAAGACAAAGCAGGAATATTGATGTGTTAGTTATAGGCATGCATCTTTCCATTTCATTTTTGCTCCAGGAGCACTTTTAAGATGTGAAAGATACAGGAAAAGCATGGTTAATCATACTTCCTTGGAAGTCTTATCAGCTCTCAAGTGAAGATTAGTATGAATTTGCAAAATAGAAATGCTAAAAAACAAAAAAAAAATGAGGATGGCTTTCTTGAAGGAAAAGTGAGACGCTGCATGTTGGTTGCATTATTAGATGATAGAGTGGCTTCCCATGAGCTTGGGAAGGTGCATCTCATGGAAACAAGAGCTCTCCAAGCAGAGAGGAGAGAAAGGAGGATTGTGTGCCATGCTGGTGTGTGCTCCACCACCATGGCTGCCTGTTTCATCTTAACAAATAAAACACCCCTTGTATAAGATGGTCTCATGTAAAAGCTATTATGTTATTTGTTAAAGTAAAGCAGTGTACTGAAGAATTCAAGGATCTTATCTAAGTTGAAGAAAATTAATTATTTGAAAAGAAATTGAAAAAAAAAATACCTTCTCAGTATTAACCATAGCCTTAACTACTTAAAACAGAATACAGTAAATCTTGTCTCAAGTTTTATTGGTAAATGAGAATTAAAAAAAAAATCAGCCCTGTTCTTAGTAACTTACTCTCCCTGTTATGATGGAGAACTAATTGCAGTTTGAAGAAGAAAATGCTCAGTATTTGACTACATTGAGTAATAATCTCTGAAAGCAAGCACAATAGAGGCACACATACCTGTCAATTTATAATTTAAAAAAGCTTGAGTAGTCTAATCACAAATACTTGAATAAATATTTTAAAAATTGTTTCCCTCAGTGTTTTGATCTTAGAATTTGCCCTCAGTACTTGATAAAAAAAGGCAACATAGACTACTAACTTTCTTTTCTGGAGCATTACAGGAAATATGTCCTTTAGAATATAAATGGAGAAAAAGAGAGGTGAACACTGTGCTGTTGCTGTGTAGTGTTACCCAGCTAACAGTGTCACCACACCTTTTGAACAAGAAGGAATATTTAAGGTTATTTCTTTAATTTGGTCTGAATGTTGGGGGTGGTGTGGTTTTTGTTTGGTGGAATTTTTGAGGTTTTGGGTTGTTTTTTGGGGTTTTTTTCCCCATTTTCTAATTCTATGGTCGTTCAGCACCCTGACGTTTGTAAACATACTTTCAGCTGTTAGACTGCAGCCCAGGAATCTATAATCAGTTTCTGAAAGTGAATGCCTTAGGATGGCATTATCTGCTAAGCACAAGGACAGCTTTCTCTGATTCTTTTCATTTTGCTAATCCCTTCTCCTATTTAGCTACTCCAGCAGTTCAAGTAAAACTAGAAAAACTGCATGCTGCTGGTCTGCTAAACTTTGCCCCCGTGCATCTGGCAACAGGATTTGTCTGCATGAGTACTCATGTAATGGCATGGATGCATTGGCCATGAAATAAATGGAGCTGGGTATTTCTACTTCTGAAGTTCGTCAACTTATGGACACAGAATTTTAATGTCTCATTGTTCTCTTCTCAAAAAGAACTGTTTCCCTCATCTATCTGCCCTGTGAAACAACAGGAATAAGAACTGACAGAACTCTGCAGTGTAATTGTTTCTGTGGTGCCTTATCCAAAAGTTGATGAAGTGATGTGTGAATTTCCATGAAATTTGGGTTTTGAGCATTGTTCCTGAAGAAAACAGAGCGCTGAGACACAAGAAAACAAAGCTAGTCTCCACTCCTCAGATTTGTAGCTATTGCATTGTCAATGAGCAAATGGACTCTAGCTTCCTTGATGAAGTTCATAAGCACTAATTAGAGCATAAGCTCTAATTGCTGTACTTCTGGACTAGTTACTGAAGGGAGAATTGTTTTACTAATTGCCAAAAAAAGTAGAAAACTGTTAGCTTAACAAGTAATAAATGTACAAAGTATCTATATTCCTTTGTTGCTGACTGGAATGCTTCATCAGTGGGAGGATGCCACGTGCGACGGCCAAGCACAAAATGCATTCTCTCAAAATCAGTGCTGAGACAAAAGCTCAAAATGAAGCTTCTAAAGGGATTTATCTCGTAATTCTGTGATTCTGAGTTCCTGAGGAATTTTTCTATGGATAAAAGTAAGGAAGCCATCTGTGCCCAGGAACAACATCATGATGACTGTGAGGTAATTCAACATTTATGTAGTTCTTTAATGTATGCACCCAAAACAAAAGAATAAGAACTTGTACTGATGATCTAAGAAATATTCTTTTAAGAGTTTTCAAAATGCAGAAGGTGTAAAACCCTTTAATACAGTTTTTAGAGACTGGAAAGTTGAAGTCATGAAGTATGAAATGTAATTTCAGGGAAATCATAAAAAAGTAGTGTGTGGGTAGTGAAACAGAGGTGAATTGAATGTTTGTATGGGTCATATAGTGTCTGTTCTGCCCCCCACATTCTCTCCTTTCTTTTGCTGGAAATTCTGAGGAGGAAAGCATGTAAATATTAAAATAATGTTAAAAATTATTCTTATGTATTTCAAAATAACGCTGAACCCCAACTGATGCCCCCATGGTTTACATCCTGAAATAACCAAATAGTTGTTACGTTTTGCCATTCCTACATTTTTGAGGAAAACTTGGACACTAAGACTTAAAATGACAGTGTATTTTTCTTCCTTTCTGTTTAGCTTTCTTTCCAGCATATACATTCAGCTCCTTATTCTGCTCAGTTGGTGCAGTTATTGGGAAAAAAAAAAAAAAAAAAGGTTAAGACGAAATTAGAAATCCAAGTTCCAGTTGTTATTAATACACACTGCTGATAGCAATTTCCCTCTGTTTGTTATGTTTTAGTCCAATTCCCAGTTCCAGCAAGTCCTATTTCACATTAATTTACCTCCAAACCCTAAAGACTGTAGTAAAGTCTTTAATCTCCTTTAGCATGTTGAGGAGGGACACAATTGGATTGGCAATCATTAACGAAACATCTGTATGAAGCGCTGTGTCTTGTTCCCTTGCCCTTGCTTCAGTCCTTTGATATTTGTGGGTTTCCTCATTGCTTTGGCAAAGCCATCTTCTCCTCCTTTCCTTTTCAGAGCTGTTTGCAGTAATGCCACTGCAGATTAGTCAACTGAGTTTTAAAATTATGCTGTGCCAGACCACATAAAAATTTAAATTCGGGTCACTCTGTGTCTGCAACTAAGTCTCATCCAAAGAGCTACAGAACGTGGAGTCATTCAGTCAGCCAGTCTTATACACTTTTTTTTTTTTNAGTATACCAGCACATTTTATGAAGGTACCATTGTTGATCGCTGCTTTTGGCTTCAGTGGTCATTTCTATATTAGCACTTATGCACCAAAATAAAATTGTCATCTGTCACTTTCAAATTTTAGACATGAAAACTAAGAACTTTTTGTGGAGGTCCTTAAGTAAACAATCTGCAATTTTCATAAATGTATCATTGTGGGTTTCTTCTGTATATCTTAGGCTTTTCAAACATGTAGGTGACAAATGAAATTAAATTTTGACGACAGCAAACGTGGGGGATGGGAAGCAGTTCTTGCCCTGATATGGAAAATTCAAAAGGAAATGCAAACTAGTGAGAGTCTGTTAGTGCTTTGTCCTTTGAAATGGCTCTACCTCTAGCTGCAAACACATTGACTGTTCCTCTTTCCTCCCCTGACCCCCTTTTCCAAGCTAGCCTAGCAAAGAACTTTGTCATGAAGAGAAGTTCCTTAAATTAAGAGTAATTTCTTGTTAAGTAATCCTGCCTGTGCTCTGCTAACTCATGTAAATCAAGCAGCAGGATCTCCAGAGTCAATTAAAGGCTGTCTGTGCTCATAATGTGAAACTTTAAGACTTTTTGCCAAAGGTTTTCTCGCCAGTGCTTCAGAAGTAACAAATCCTGAATGATAAAAGGTCATCAAACTAAGATGTCACCATTGTTATATGTGCATTATCTGTCTGAGCAGTATCTCAGCTATGCTACCATATCATCCAGTCTGGTCTCAGAGACAACTGATTGCTTTGCTTGAACTGCTTTGTGTGAGTACACTAAATATTCGCAGGGATTATTCTTCTCATCTACAGGAAAACTATGAAATCCTTAAGGAGTCATTTCCAGTCGCCTTGGTTTTGGTCTTATGAATACCAGCTTTGATCTGTGGATAATATAATGTTGTGTGGAGTATCCCATGAGAGCCCAGTATGTTAAAAAAGCAGATTTCAAAATGTTTGACCTGTCAGGCTGAGCAATCAGAACCAGATAAACTGTAATGGCTTCTAGTTTTTGGACAATATGCGCTCCTTGACAATTGGGTCACTTGAACGTATTTCCCACTCCTTGTCTTTTTCTACATAAACTTCATTTCTACTCACCTCCCTCATGCCTGACGGCATCAAATTATTTCTTCTTCAACCAAAACCAGCCTGATAACTGTTGCAAACTAATTCTTCCAGTAATGGCAAGATAGGGACAGATAACCTTTGAATAGCTGTATACTCAAGGCTCCATTTTTTATGATAGCCATTAGACTGTCTATGTTTCAGTGCAGCAAGGTGGTGAATAGATCAGTGTGTACTGAAATACATTATTTCATATATATTTTTTTTCACCGCTGAGAGAACTGGTACTTTATTTACAAGTGGTGTTCATTTTTCATGTCATTGTTCCCACGGGAATTAACATAAATCAGACGAGCTCAAATGTTCTAATTTCAGTGTGGGACCAGCAGCTGTTTCCCAGAAGTTCAGACATGCAGGACTCTGTAAGTCACCAGTCAGACAGGCAAAGTCAGCTATATCCAGTTTCATGCCATGATATATCCATGCTACTTATGCCTGTTGGAGATTATGATAACAAAAGGATTGTGTAGGGCTTCCGAGAAATTATGAGTTTAAGTAAACAGTTATGTAATTGTCCCCCTTGCACTCTGTAAATCACAGCGACACAAAAAATGCAATCTGTGAGTGCCCAGGTCTCTGGAGGAACGCAGTAGTGAGCTGGCATAAACACGAGGCGCTGAGGAGCAGCAAGAGTTAAACCCATTTCGCTTTCAGTGTTAAACATGTCTATAGAAGCAGATAAAGGAGTGCAATGAGTGGTTTTCAGTCTATACTGTCTGAAAAATTAAATTATTACAGCAGCTTGGAAGAGGTAAACAGCTACTGTTTTATTCTGGTCTGTGACTGGACTGCTTCTATGGCAAAGTCCACAGAAAGGTGAGAAGCCCGCTGCAGGAAGGTCTTGCTAAGGATGTATAGACTCTTCTTTGTCCCTTCTGGGGGCAGATTTTCTTGGGCAGTCTTTTCGTTGCATTAGCTCTGATTTTCTGGCCAGCATGTGGAAAAGAAATCAAAGGTGAGGGAAGGAACCTTTACTATTTATTTTACTGATCAAAGGTATTAAGTGATTTTTTTTGGATTGTTTACTGTGTTTATTGTGTGGGCGTGTTCTGTGTTGTGCAAAACTGAGCAGAACAGCAAGTTAAGAAGGGTGGCTGTGTCTGGAGTTGAGCCTCTCAACTTAAGACTCCGTGCCTAGACCGGGGGGTGAAGTCCTGATTCTTACGAATTCCATGAGATTTTGTCTCCAAACCAGGTTAATCTAGGATTTCTCTCCACCTTTGTGTTACACATATGAGAATGGAGTAGGAATACATGAAAGAGAGTGATAATCATCTCTGTCTTCCAGTTTCACCATCACTTGATGCAGCTGGGATCAGATCCTAGGTTAACTTGTGGTAAAGAATATTCATTATGGTATTTGTCAAAAATCTTACTTACTTACACTTACCTACTAGAATATGAGCATCATTTGGTCACAAATTTTGACATTTTAAAATATCCTTAATTAACAAAGTTTTCAAAAATTAATTCTGCGCAAAGTTTTTTTTTTTTTTTTTAAACCCTCTCTTCAGCTGAGATAATTTTAGTATATTTAGACACTGTTTCACCAAGCATCAACATGGCTGATGATTTCCAGGGTTTGTTTGTTTGTTTGTTTTGCATTATTACTACTTTGTTTTGTTGAAGACTTCCATTTACGTCAGTGACTTCTCTACTCCTGGATACAGAATATTTTATGACAAACTATGAGTGAAAGGCACTGACAGCTTGAAAATGGCCATCAAATGGCATCATTCCAAGGGCCAGTATTATGGTCCTGATTTACTGATGTGTGCGTTTGTTGTTGGTTTGGTTTGGGTTTGTTTATTTTTTTTAAAGACGTATCTTGAATTATGCATTATGTATAAAAGATGAATTTAGCCATCTAAAGACCTGGTCCTTGATGGCATCCAAGTCATCCAAGCATTTTTTTTTTTTCCCTCTAAGTATATGCATTACTTAAAGGGAGAAAAATCATTTCCAGGCTTATTACTTCAATACTAATTGGAATTTACTGGAGATTTACTACATTAGGCCTGAAGGTTCCATTTGGCTATTTCATTAATGTGACTGATCTTTCCTTTACATAAAGAAAGCATTATCCTACCTTATTTTATTGAATATTTTTCAACAGTGCAGCTACAGAGGATCTATCTCCTTGAAGTGTATGTTTGTGTAATCATCTCTTTTTTTTTTTTTTTTAGCTCCTCTCTTATTTCACTTTTTTCCTATTCCAGAAAGAAAATTAAGCAGGATGAGATTTGATTAATGTAGGAATAAGGAGGTTAGGCAGACTGCACTTCTGTTGACTTTTGACTTTGGCCTAATAGAGATATATTGGGGTATTTTAAAATGGCAAACTGAGTCTAAAGATTAATTTCCTTGTACTGTTGCTTAAATCTCTTCTCCTGCTCACAGAGAACCAGTATAAAACATCTAGTAAACAATTTTGAATTATGCATTCAGGGAAAGTAGAAGTTTAAGTAGCTATTTTCATACACAGAGCAAAAATATGCTTTAAAGCATATGCTGGGATAGAGATGGATAACTGTTATATTGCAAACAAAATTAGACTGAGTGTTATGTTTAGAATCTGAAAAAATATTTATAGTTTAGTATCAGATTACATTGCAAATCAGTTTAAATAAACAGAACCATCGATTTATGTAAAATAGATTATTTACTCGTGTCTTTTTCTTTAATACTTTTAAATGGTTACTAGTGATATGTACAGATTGGTGTGAAACCATTAAGAAAGCATAAAGATAACTTTGTAATAGCAAAAAAGGCAGTCTCCCTCTCTTTAGTAGGTAGTGCTGTGAGCTTCTCCAGCTTTGTCAGGTAAACCAGAGTTGCACTTCTGGGAAATTTAAAAAAAAAAAATCTTAATTGAAACTTCATCATATACAGGATGTTGTCAGGTAGTCTGAAACCTGCCCGGACTGTTTGGGACTAGTGGTTGCAAGATTTACTGTTTGGCTTCAAATTCTATACCTGTGAGGATTCTATATCAACAGTGAGGATAGAAAGTGTGCTCTTGTTTCCTATGCATTTGTTTTCATTGTTGAGGGTGAGGGCACGTGGAAGAGTCAGCAGTCTTTTCTGGGTATTATAATTAAAATAAGTGAATAAAGAGGGGGTTTTTTTCTTAATTTGATGTGAATATTTTTTTTTTAATTCCGATTTGCATTTGCACATCTTGTTCTCAGTGGCCCATTGGAATGGGCTTCCTGTAATCACGTAACAGGCTGTTCTCACTGCATTTAGTGTGATCTATGATATTAAACATGCCAAGCATCAGTGCCCCTTTTCAGGACACACTCATGAGTAGGGCAGCAGTAATTACCTGAATGTTTATGGCATGTTCAACGGATATGTTTCCGCTTGAAAGAGAAAAGAGTAAGTTTCAAAAAATAAAAATAAAATATAAGAACTGCAGATGCACACTGAAATTGCAAATGTTAATGTACTTGCAACACCAGTTCGGGCAGAAGGTTGAAGGTCAGGCTCGGGGGGCAGCTGTGAACTTCTAAGGGAGGCAGTTCAATAAAACAAACCACAGTGCTGGGGGGCAGGGGAGATTTATTGCCAGACCAGTGGACTCTGCATCTGTTCACTTTGGTTTCATATGGATCCAAAACTGGAGTTTTGGATTGCTTATCAGTATGTGACTCCAACTACTGAGGAGCATTTCCCATCCGAGCTTGTTCCTTTCTGTCTCAAGTAGGTACATGATTTATCTCTTGATAAGGCACAGACACATCAAGTGCTGTGGGACTGTGATTTCATCAGGTCAAATAGTGTGTGTTTGTAGCAGAAACGCTGATTTCTGTGCTAAATTCCTGATAGCATATTGCAGAATGACTCCTGATGTAGCTGTAGCTGACACTGGATTGAGAGAAAGAATATAATGCCACTGTGGAACTTCCTGCATGTGTCATCCATCTGCCTTAGCAGCTACTCAGGAAAAAAGAGAGACCTGCTTCTCCCTTCTCTGACTAGAAATGGTCTGTAAACAGTATGCAGCTGAGCACCATTTATGTAATTTTGGGCTCCTGGCGTATTTAGTAGATTCCTCAGCGCCGACTATAAATGTAGGTACCTTTTAATTAAAAACTTCCCCATAATAATATATATATATAATTTCCAAACATAATGCTGAGTAAAAAGTACATATTTTGTGAACTGCAGTTGTAGAAATTTCTGTACGTTTTGAAAAGTAATTTTAAACAGAGTACTTCATTCACAGTGGACTACAGATAATCAGAATTCATTAATTCTCATACATAAACCTATTAGCAAAATTAGAACAAATGTTTAAAAAAGAACCCACTAATTTCTCTTGAAACCACTTAAAAAGTAAGCTTTTTTTTTTTGCTTAGAATTTTTTTTAAATGTACATGTCAGTGGCACTGCTCAACTGTAACTTTATGCGATAGAAGCAAAAGTTACTACATTTGAGCACATCTGATACTTCAAAATACGCTTTGAATTAACTCGCCTTTTTTTAGCTGGGGGTTTTTGCTTCCTTTTCTTTTCAAAGGCATAGTGCTGCTTGAAGATTGCTAAAATTTCTTGAGAATGTGCTCTAAGGTTTTTAGGTTTTTTTAATTTTTTTTTTAAACATTCCCAGAAGATTGTTTTAAAGATATTTCCCTCCAGGGTTAGCAGGTGTGAGGATGAAATATCCATGCCTTTCTGCAATATCAGGTTTAGCATTTCTTAAGGGACTGAGACTAGCAAACTGTTAGCCATCTTGGTTGCAAACCCTTTAAAGCCTGGAAGTTAACAGGGAAAATAGAGGAGTGTCTCTATGACTTGAAGCCCATTTGGCCTTCAACTTCTATTTTCTAATATTAAGCTTCAGAAAAGCTTGGATAGTGGCATGTTGGGCAGACATCATGTTTGGGAAGGGCTGTTCAGTGAAGCAGTCCAAGGTTTTCCCTTCAGCCCCTATTCCTTCACTGAGCTCTGTTTCTATAAGGCCAATCGAGGTCTGTCCCTTTGCCATCTCACCACTTGGTCACAAGGACAGCGCCATGTGGGAGATTCCACCAAGCCCCCAGGGCTCATCTTCTGCCTTGTGGGGAGTTGAAAGTGTGGTTGGATTATATCTTTTAGGGCATATCAGCAGTTCTTGTGCAATAGGCTGTTGCCACAAAAGGCAGCTGAAAATAATAGTGCTGGTTTGTGTGCCCAGCACAAGTGAAGCAGAAACATGACAATACACGTTCGACCTACAGTTACTTTGTAATTTAAACCTCTTTCTTCTTCTAACTCTTCTCACTTATTAGCAGAAAAATAAGTACAACCTCCAAACGTACACAACAATCTGGATTTGGATATGTAGGAATGACATGGTGTATTTCTGTACTATAATGAATTCTTACAGTGACAGGATTACCCAACTTGAGCACAGTTGTGTTATGAAGAAGTTATTAAGCTAAAGAAAACTCTGCAAATTATATATCATCTTTTGACCAAATATTTCACGTGCTTATCAGGGGTTTGTTTTTTTTCCTTACACAAAACCAAGATCCTGCTTATACTTTCAGAAAGACTGGTTTCCTTAAACACTTAAAAATACACCATTCTAAATTCTGCTTGGTTTTCAAACCAAACAGAGAGCCAGTTAATGATTGTATTAATCATTCCTTTATACAAACTGCTTCTTTATTCACTTCTGGTATCTCAGAGATGACAGTGTGGCCAGCTGCCACTACATGTGGGGATAGTTTCTGTGATTTGGACACCTGTCAGCAAGAAACAGAAAACCACATGGAACACAAAACAGCTGCCATGTGTAATGATTTAATATTAACATACAATAAGGAGCTGGGGCATGTTTCTCATTTTGTATTGCACTACAAATAAATGATGCAGTCAAACCACTTGTGATATACTCCAGCATTTGATATCCACTGCCAAGTGTTTAATAAATAAAACTAAGGCTACTTTATGGACTCCTTGTTATATTGTATTTTAAACCTCTTTTATTGTCTTGCATTCTGTAGAAGGTAGATCTTCTCTAGTCCTGCATTCTCCAAACCAAATGCCTGTTTTCCAGGCCAGGCTGTGATGCATGCCCATGTGTGTCAGGTTGGAACTGTGCCAGTGTCTCATCCATCAGCATTAGGGGACCCGGAGCTGTTCTGTGTGTGTATGCACAGGCCAGAATGTTACTGCACAGCCTTTCAGATCTCCTTGCTCTCAGACAATTCTGCTGCAACTGTTCTTAGAGTAATTAAAACCAGTATTTCTAATTTGGTAGTAAATCTTTACTACCCCTACTTGCTTGCAACAGTTTCATCCACGATATCAGGCTTTTTCTAAGTCTTAGGGCTGTACTCTAGAAGCTGTTCTTGACTGTTTTCTGTACTGGTTTAGCAATTTTTATGCACAGGATTTTCACACATGATTCAAACAGGGAGGTTGAAAATAGGGCATGATGCTCAGAAATGCATCGTAACATGATAAACATCAAAATATAACTTTCAATTAAAATTAAGCAGTAATATAATTTCTCAAGATATTTTTCTGGGTGTAGTAGAGCATTTCATGTGCTTTCTTTCTTAAATTTACTACACAGTGGGCAGGGCTTTGCAAAATTCTAGGGAAGAAATTGTATTAGTTGTTCACAGCAACACAGCTCTTGCTTTCCTCACTGCTTGTTGGGTAAATTTTTGACCACATCCTTGAGGGTTAAGTCAAGGATGGAGCATGCCAAGCTAATTCATATCTTGTTTTAAAGCTAGCTTCAACAGTTTGGCTTTGGGAACATTCCAAAATACATCCATCTGTACAGGTTCCACAGATGATTAGTGGTTAGGGAGGGTCATGCTTTATTTTGCTTTCTGTTTAATTTGATTTCTGGTTTTATAATTTATAGCAAAGAAATCCAAGAGGTTTGTTTAAAGCCCTTTTATTTTCTTCTGTGCAAATATTGACTAAAATAATTTTAATGATAAATCTAGTATTTAGACTTGACAGAATAAGCTGTGGGTTTCTAATCCCATAAAAAAGGGAAGGCCTAAAACTGGAGTAGAAAAAATGTTGCTTTCCTCTCTCCCAATGTCATATAGAGCTGGAAGTACACTACTTCTGACCTGGCAGGAATGTAAAGGCCAGTGAACTTGATGGTACCTTTCATGGTGTTTGTGCCATTTTGTGGAATTCTGGTAGATAATGTATATTCTAATAATCCACAATATTTTTGGGGGGTTTCTTTGGAGGGGGAGAGATGTTCCCATAATATACATCCAACTACATGTTTCACTGCTTTGTTTTGTCAGGCATATTTTGTGGAAAAGCTCCTGACTGTTTGTGGATTGTTAGTCTTCCTTTTGCTGGTCACTCTCTGGAAACCAAGTATAGGAGCTATTCATCAGTGAATTTATTTATTTTTAATAAAGGGCTTCAATTCAAAGTCTGGTGCTGGAAACCTAACTTTTAAAAGCCCTTGGGATGTTGATTTCTCTCCTTTTGGCTGGGTTATGTGTTTTGCTAAAATAATGTGGGCCATTTAAGTGGTTCTCTTGACAAACCATGCAGGCTCATTCATAAAGAAAGCTTCTAGTTATCTGTTTTTAGGATTTCTGCTTGTATTCCCAGGCATGGCTCCTTAGGGAAGGGAAAGTGTTGACTCCTCAGTGATGTCATTTTTCACATTGAAAGGTTACACATTTTGAAGAGGATAATAAATGTGCCCAAAGTGACAGAGCTGACATCTAGAAATCTGGAAGTGTTTTTGAATAAGCTATTCACAGGGTATAGCTAGGTTTTCATTTGAATCTGTAATACATTAGTTTTAGACTGAGTCAGTTGTAATTCATTTTTATACAGATTATACCTTCCTAAGCTTAATTACTATTCTTTTCCTAATATGTCCCTGAAGAGCAGCTATTTTGCTGCAATTACTGAAAATGAAAAGGAGAATAATATTCAGTGACAGTAAACTAGGCTCCTCAACCATACATATTCATCTTAGGGATCTGGTTTTTGTTGGTTTTCATTTTTGTCTGCTAAATGAAAGACAGGTCCCATATTATTATGAATTTAACAATCGAGCTATTAAGACCCATAGAACCAAATTCTTTCCTGTTAATATCTTAGCAACATAATTAGTAGATGGATGATGCTGAATTAAAGTAATTTTTTTTTTTTTGGTTACAGTGGGATTAAGATACTTTTTGAACACCAAACATCAAATAAGTGGTTTTAATGTAGATGCAGTCATTGGTTGTATCTCCTAAGGTGTCTCCCTTTTTTTTTTTTTTTTTAAACAATTTGGAGTGTAATTATCAGGTGAAATTCGTAATGGTGCAGTCATCAAAATAATATCTTCAATTAGTGGGAAATATCTGCATGGAAAGTACATCTGGCATCTAATTAGTATATAAGATTGGAGCTATTCTGCATGACTTCTGATTTTAATCCAAGTATTTATGTTCTATTATCCAAGCTCCCAAGGCAAAATCAAAATGGCAAGATTTGAGCTCCTGACCACAGGTAATGAGAAAGCTGATAAACTTGCAGCAAAAATGGTCTTAACCTTAAAGGTGGGTCAGTCAGACCTGAGGTACCAGTAGAACACAGATGGTCCTTTAGGCTGCAAAAGAAAAATAATTTTTGTTTTGTTTTGTTTTGGGTTTTTTTGTTTGGTTTTTTTTGTTATGTGTGCATCTACAATTTGAAATAGCTGTAGCAGGGAAGCGATGCTCTAGTCAGGCTCCAGCCTTGTTCTTTTCCCACCCCTGGCTCACAGCAAGCACAGTTTCTGAATGAGCCACATTTCTTCTCCAGAGTGGTGGGGTGGGGAAGAGAGGTGGGGAAAAAAACCAATCCAATCAAACACAACCGTGCAAACCACCCTGTTCACTTCCAGTTCTGCAGCTTCTTTCTCCTGACACCAAACTTGAAAATAGCTGGGTCTTAATTTTTATTTCTTGGTGTCAAATAATGGTTTGGGATAGTGCCTATCTATAGTAGCCCTGTGAGCAGACAGGATCTGTGGTTGTTTCAGTATTTGCCTAGCAGGATTTCTGGTTAGTAGATTTTTTTTTTTTTTGCCTTCCTTTATGTTTTCATTAACTTGGAGTTGTGTCCTCAAAGGTACCTAAAAGTGGTGGTTAGAACTGCTAGAGTATCCTCTTGTGAAGGTTGCAATAGGAAATCTCTCAGATAGGAGAAATAATTTGCTAAAATTCACTGTACAAAACAGTTTTCAAAGAAGGATATTGCTTTTTTTCAAAAATCTTCTCTTCTGGAACATTACATGCCCCAGTCTAATTTCCTGCAATATTATTAATTCAGCTGCATTAGTCTGGGTGATTTGTGACATTATAGAAATAGTTGATTAAAATGTGTCTAGTCAGGCAATTCAGTATTTTTTAAAGTCTGTATTTTTTCTTGTGAGATTTTATTATTACCCTAGAAACACTGGATAATTTATTTAAAGCAAAATTAGGAGTCTCATGCCATGAAGCTTAGATTGGTAGGCACCCTGGGACACTGCTCTTTTAGTGATCAGTGGTCTTGAACAGTTGAAGCCAAAATGCCAATGTGGTGAGCCTGGGTGAGGGAACACCCACTTCCCTTATCCAGAGACAAGGGTTATCTTCTGGCATTAAAAGGAGAGGGACACAAGTCCCACTTTCCCAAGTCTGGCTTTGTAAGTGATGTGGAAATATCTGAGTGTGTCCTGGATGAGAGGAAGGGAGGAAAACCTGCTTACCCAAAGCAGTAAGACACACTCTCGCCCTCAGCGTTTTCAGTTTGGTGCAGGTTCAGAGGGGGCACACAGAAAAAAATCACAGATATGCAAAGATCATATGGTGTGTTCACCCCACAGCTGATCAGAGACATTTAAGGTAATTTCAAGGTCTCACTTTTCAATAATACCACACAGCATGCAATGAAATAGAGCTTTTTTTTTTTTTTTAAATCAGGGATTATTCTGTTTGCTCATTCATGAATGTTAATACAGGTTTTCATGTCCAATTTTTAAAAGAAATGTATATTCCATATGCTGAGGGTCCAAAGTTCAAATTTCAGTAGAAAAGGCCCAGCTAATTTCAGAATTAGTGGGGAGGAGTTACTGCGAAGAGTGTTGGATGAGAATTGGTCGTTAACTGATACCTCTTCCTTGTAGCTGTCTCCTTGTGTTCTGCCTTACAGGCCCATTCACTTGTAAAAATCATCTTCCTTAACTGCAATCTGATAATGCTCTCAAAATAGAATTATTATTAGAATATTTTATGCTTTGTAATTTTCCATCCCATCTCACTTGCAGTTTATGCCTGACAGAGACAACCCATAGCATTACATTTTTAAGGTGTTCAAGAGCTCAGCATTCAGTAACTTGATGTGATTTAAATGCCAGTTATTTATGTATTTTCAAAAACATGTTATGCTCAACACAATAAAGGCGTGGTGTAAATTGCAGAGTTTAAATCCTCATGTCGTGGCGACTACAGAGAGGAGGACTCGAACTCTTCATTCTTCGTTACTGCAGCCTGTAAGAGTGGCTACTACTTTCTGAAGTATCCTGATGCAATACTTAAGTTGTGAAAAAGAGCAAAGCTATTTATATTTGCATTAAAGCACTTAAAATTTCTTTAACTTCTGCTGTTGTTTCATACAAGCAGAACACTGGAAAAAAATCACTGTTTTCCTATATTAGAAGTCAATCATGATTTATTGAAGTAGACTGCCTCTAACTACGACAGATGAATTAATGTGACATAAGCACCTTATAAAGGAAAATAAAAAAGATGAAAACAATTGTATAGTTAACAGGAATAAAAATCAATATATAATAAAGGAAGAGGTATGCAGTATAAAAAGCACAACGTCAGCACAAATCAAGAAAGACTCTGAGAACTTATGGATAGCTTTAGGATGTTGAATCAGCAATTCTGTGACAGATAAGTAGTTCAGATTGTGGTCATACAACTCTTACAAGGTTTTGAAAAGACACGTTTGCAAAGGACTATGTGTTTTATTAATAAGATCTAGTACCACTCAAGCAGTGAGTGGGTAGCAGTACCTTCTCATATCAGCGAATTTGAGCCTAATTTTTCATTTAGAAGGGGTGACATCAGGTGAGCAGTGAGTGAGGTTACTGTTATGTGTCATCACACATGAGGCTCCTGACGTGTACGAGCTGATGGGACAGGCACGTGACAGAAGCTTTGCCAGCTGCATTTTCCATGGAGGCTGGGCAGGTATGAGGTGTGTGACGTGAGCTCTGGCATGAGCTCAGAGCAGCTGAATCTGAAGGGATACAGCTCCTTATCTCAGGGCAGCATGGCCAGCAGGCATCAGGGGTGCAGACTGAGACAGGAAACAGCAGAATTGCTGCAGCTTTGGTCAAACCTCCTGCCTGAGTACTCATCCTCTTGACTTTGAGTAAGTTCACTTGGTGGGAACACCTGGGTTTCTTCAGGCGCTGGGACTATGAGTGCTGAATGACAGATCATTTCAGTGCACAGACTGGATTTGGTCTGAAGTTTTTACAGGAAGGGGAGGAAAGGAGCTCGAGATGAAGCTAGATATGGGAGTTAGCTTAACTGGAAAGCTTCCCCTTCCCACAGATAAATTCATGTTTTAAGTAACAGAGTAAATCTCAGTGGACTATAAATGAAGCACAGAGACAAGACGGAGCACATTTAAGGCAGTGAATGCTTCCTCATCTTGATCTTCTAAGTTTTTGATGATTTCTCACCCGTTTACAACTCTGTAGCTAAGATTTGGGTCGTCTTCTGCAGTTTTTAGGACTTTCAATCCCGAATGACCTGTCAAATATCCCCCAGATTATTTGCAGCTTTCCCTGCTAAAATAGCCATCACACCAAAATCATACTGATTTAGAAAAACGTATCTAATAAAGAATAAATAATAAATTAAGAGTGTAAAATCCTGAACAACTGCTCTAGATCATGAAAGTAACAGATGGCTTTATTGTGCAGATAGACAGTGTTCTGAGAAGAGATCTAGGGTTCCTGGAGATGAAAAAATGCAATATGGTAGCTGCAACAAATGAAAGACACTACAAGAATCTTCCAAAAGTGAAGTCATTTTGTGTTTAAAACAGAAAATATTCTTTCCACCTGTTTACAGTGTAGTTGCTCAACTCTGTCATGGAAGTCTCCATTTGACAAACATTGAATGTGGTTCCGTTATGATTAATAAAAATCTGTAAAGAAGTAGCCCCTATCTAAATGTATAGGGAAAACCTACACAGAGCCTTCTCTGTTCAACTGCGAAAACAAAAGCCCTTTTTAAAAAAAAACAACTTCTAAACTTGGACTGTGGAAAAAAAAAATCTTGATTTTTGTTTAATGTATTTGCTTTTACCATTGCACTTTCATTTTCTTATTACTTGTTTATTATCTCCTACTGCACAACTAAACCTTAAACATGCATTTTAGATTACCTGAGTAATATTAGTTGTCACACTTCAGATGAAATACAGTTAAGCTTACACTGAAATCTGAAATGTGCTGATACAGATAGAGTGGGTGTAGGAATTGATAAGCAAGTGAGACATGAGAACTCACTCCATTTGGAACTTTGTCTTAAATTGATTTCAGAAACACTGCATGCTTCATTCTTTCCACCTACTCTTTGAGACATGTGACTTCTACTTGCAGCTCGAGTTATGACAGGGACACAATATCTTAAAGATTTCTAGGCAGTATCACTCTATTGCAGTGTTGAATTTGGAATTGCCGTGTTGTTCAGTGTTGGTTTGGAGAAATGGATATATCCATTCCAACCTACATAAAAAAAATGTTCTTTATAAAGCGATCTCCTCTTCCCCACAACGTTTCTGAAATGCAAGGGGAGGTATCATGAATTTTAAGAAGCTTTCAGCACCGGTTCCACAGGGCTTTTGGGATCTGATTAGTCCCACTAGTTGTGCTTATCAGACCTGTGTGCAGCTGAGAGGAAACCACACGTATGTGCCGAGGGGGTCAGAGGGAAGCCACGAAGGCAAAGTCCCGTTCCGCTCCCAGCCCTTGTCCAGTCCCTGAAGAACCAAGGAGGAAGCCACAGCTGAGGGTCAGGGTTTTAATGTGGTTTATGGCAAGGCAAACCAGCATTTATATAAGTGTGAGGTACGTAAACTGTAGAGTATGAAAGTAATCTGCAGAGCACAGCAAGTCTGTGACCCTTCCACAGCACAGCTTCACATGTTCTCTGTGCAGTCCATCACCAAACACTCGGGTAGAATTCTGTATGGCACTCTCACAGTGTCTTTTTCATTATTTTCTCAGCTCACATTTTCTATTGTGAACCCTCATAATGAACAGCAGTGAGCTTAAACAGAAAATACAATTTACGGGTGATTTCTCTATTCTGCCTGAAGCCAGGTGATTTGCATTGCTCTTATCTTTTAGAGTACTTGAATTATCCGCTTCATATTAGAAACAAGTCCCATTTTTGCATTTACAAATTAATGGCCATAAAGGCAAAGAAATGCACATCCAGTGTTTGCATGAAGGTGGTGTTTTGGATGTTGTTGTTTTTTGTGGTGTTTTTTTGTTGTTTTTTTTTTTTTTTCTAATGTCAGCACTCAGCAATTAACAGCATTTCAGTAGTTAAGAAGCCTAGCAGTTTCAGGAGCAAGCATGTCCCTAAAAACGAAGGAGCTGTGGCAAGCCAGCTTGAGAAAGATAGTAAAGGCAATCATGATTAGAGGTCCATTAAAAACTCCTTTTATATAAAATAATTACTGCACTTAAATTACTTTGTGTACTAAATCTTCCTCCACAACTGGTAGATTTGCTTCAACTAAGACATGTACAGACCTTTTCTTCCAATGGTAAAACTTTGCAACTGTTAACATTTTTTTTGATCAAGAGCAATTAAACAGAAATTTCAGCAACCCTTTGATTAGCAAAAATAATTTTTACTGGATTATTGAAATATAAAAGAAGATTGATATTGCACTAATTGAAAAATAATACACAAGCAGTAGAACTTCTTGTAACATCAGATGATAAGAGTCTGCTCTGTCCTGGAATTCTGAATATCATTAAGAAATGCTGAGAATGGAATTTCCAAAGTGCATTTGAAGTAATACAATATTTATGATGATAAAGAATGTACCACATAATCCCTTGAGGCTCGTTGGCTGCATAATTAACATAGGTATAAATTAGATTTCAGTAAAATTGGATGGCAATTTCATTTTTTAGTGGAAAGACTAAGATTCTACCAAAAGACAACTATCAAAAAACTGAGAATCCATAACTGCCTCTTTTCTAGTTAAGTAAAAATGACACACTATGATGTGTCGAAGAGGCAAAAATTGCAGTGGACTAAAGCTGCTCTTGTGTGGCTGATGGCTAAAAGCAGGAGATTGCTGACTGTGTGATAAAAAGCAATTGCTGCAGTCATTGATGAAATGGTTTGAATATTGCACTGATTGATTGTTTGCCCCTGTGAACGTGTGGCATCCCATTAAAATGCTTAATCATCAAAGTCAAAAGTCACTAACTTATATGGAATCTAACTGAAAATGTGGACTTGCCAGCTAAGTTAATTGTGCAGTAAGATTTGTGTATAGCCTTACATGTGGGCTTAAAAATTCCTTTTAGGAGTGAAATTAGAGGAACCAAGCCATCAATACGTCAAGTCATTATATATTGCCTTCTCATCTGCATGATCTGCTATCACGACACCCCCATCCCATTAAAACACATTCATTCACTGGTGCTGGCCAGAAGTGACACTGATAGAGCAGGCATTAGTTTTTAGAGGCAAAGCCAGGATACTTTTGAAATTAAATACAATTATTCACTCCTAGCTACTTGAGCCTTCTGACTTTTCTCCCAATATTGCTGACAGCCATCATCATTTCCCAAAAGAGAGACCCTGACACAGTTGAAATCAATAGGAGTTTTGGCACTGCCTTAAGAATAGTCAGAGACTCCCTTTCAGTGCCTGATGCCTAAGTGGATGTAGGGAATGAAATCTTGAAAAGAAATGCTTAGCCTAAAAATTTAAGAACAATGTTCATTTATAAGGTCCAAGCCTATGAAACAGTTTCTCCATGAGAAGCTGTTTCGGGACATGTGTCTGTGGATGGCTCATATGAAATGAGGTGGTACTTGGTGGCTCATTGAGCAAAAACTCAAATTTTCCGTAGTGTATAAATCAACCATGGTTGTCTAGGAAGTTTTAAGTTGTTTTTACCTGCTGGATCCTGAGACAGATGTTTTCATACACTTTAGTGCTGCCTGATAATTGCTGTGTGTGAAATGAATAAAAATGCCAGATTATATTTTCATTTCTAGCTATAACACGCAATTATCGACTCCCCTGTCCTTGGAAGAGTGTAAAGATTTATTAGCATCAGAAATTAATATTGATCAAAACTAGGATGGTGGGTCAATGAATATTAAAGGAAGGTATTTTCATCTTCCCAAGGTTAAATTAAGACTTTGTTCTGTGAATTCTGTCATCAAGATTTTTGCTTCTGATTTCAGCCATGTTCAAAATGTAATTGCAGATGCAGGACTCTAGATGTGCTTTCATTTGCAACATTATATTTCAAGCAGTTTTAAGACAGATGGAAATGATTATCAAAACCATGCAATCTGGTTAAAAAAAAAAAAAAAAAAAGAAGGGAGGGGTGGGGGGGACCAAAGCCTTACTGTACATAAAAGGTTTGCCTACGCTGCTGTATCATTTCCTGGCCCTGACTGATACGATGGCAGATGTCCTATGGTGGTGGATTATCTAATCGCCCTCCATAAATACAGACTGGTTTGTGCACCATGGCTCTACAGACCCTACTGAGGCTGCATCATTTCCAGTCATGGAAGTCTTTTGCTGAGCTGGAAGGTTGTTAAGTTGCCATTGCCTCCACAGGTCATGGTTTCCCCTATTTGCTCTTCAGGCTGCCTCTGCCCATCTTCTCTTATTCTCTGGCTCTAGACTATTTTCCTACAAATTATAACCAAGACTGCTACCACTGAGTGTGGTCCATGACTTAAATCCTTTACTTGCATGTAGATGAACAAAACACCCTTATGAAAGCCAATTTTTTTTTTTTTTATCTATTTTTAAGATAGTGTAAAAGAAATGGCTTGAAATATTTACTGGTACAAAATACCTTCACTGGTATATCTTGACATTTTGAAATATTAGTTAGCAAGGGTACTTCAACAAATACTTCCAAGACTTACCTCTTGCAACCTTATGCTAGAGATTAGAAACGTCACTGACTCCACACGGCCTTCCTACAGTCCCTTTTTCTGCTTGCCCTGAACTTAGCAGAGGGAGGAGTCAGCTTTCACTGGCTGGAACTCCTCGCTTATTTATCCTGGTGTTCTGGAAACTACTGAAGAAAACTGAGGACAAAAAGCAACACATTTCTTCTGCTCCATTGCAGACTAAGGTTGTTTGAACTTGAATTTGTGTGTTCCTACAAAATGAAACGGATTTTTTTTTTTTTTTTTTTTTTACAAACGGCATCAAGAATATTGCTTATAGAGCTGTAATAGTAANATGGCAGTACCTCATCCTGCATGCCAATGAGAAAATAGGAAAGTTTTATATAGCTGAGCCACCCTCCTGTTTTTGGACTGATTTTTGAAGCAATGCAATGGCGTGCTGGCATATGTATCAGGCTAAGTTAAAACACAATTTTGCCCCAGTAACATGCTGAATTAAGAGATGTATTTTTCTCAAAGTCACTAATTCGATGAGAATTCTCTGCTTCAATGTCATGTCTAAAAATTAAAGTACCAAAACTGAGTGCAAACGCATGGGTTTGAGATGACAGATTTGCCTTTAATGCTCAACTTTGTTGTGTCAAGAAAGACCCTGATTTGTATTCATTTCTTGTTCCCTTTCTTCATTCTGCATTTGTGTAAAAGCTTAAAATGTCCCTTATTCTTGCTGACTTTATCTTAATTTCTCTTTGATCCTTTTTCTTAGCTCATTTTTCCATTTTAACCTTTCTGTAGCTGTACATGTTGTTTAAAGCTGTTATTCTCTCCAAAAATCCCTTCTCTTTCCTCAAGATAATTTCTGTCCTTGAATAAAACTTTCAAAGTAGCTCAAGTCCCATATTCAGAAGATATAATTACTTAGAAGCCTTTTCACTTGGAGAATCATTGAACTAAATATTAGGCTAATCATTTCAAGGGATTTATGTTCCAAACTCACTTTTGTATTCTTTAAAATTTTGCCTTCTTTTATTTTTTCCAGTTGTATCTAGTTCTTTCCTCTCTCCCTTACCACTTTTTTGCTACACAGTCTTCTGCTATTTTCGTGTCTGTTTTCATTTGTCTCTCGTATTAATTCCCAGGGTTTTTTGTATCTGTATCCTCTGTTTCATGTTTTTTTTTTTCCTTTTACCCACTGACATATTCAGCCTTCCCTAACTTTCATCTGGTCTCTTCTTTTACGTCTGTGTAAGAGCAGTGGTGCTATCTTAACAAAGCAAGGGGAGAAAACAACACTGTACAGCAGCCAAATCTAGTGTTTTATTCAGGTCCCCATATGCTGTTCATGAGACACCTTCTTCATATCCATCTTCCAGCTCATTTTCTTGATATGCATGCTACACAAATGTCTCTTAAGGGAGAATTTGTGAACCTTAGCAAGGTAAGTTGACAGCCTCAGAAGAGAAAAATTTAATACCTTCATTAAGCATGGCTACAAGGCAAAGAGATTCTTTCATTTCTAGTAAATTCCCCTAGCACCCTCTTTCCTAAGTTATTCTTTCTACGAAACAGTATGAAATTATGAGTCTTTTTTGCATTCATGGTAGCCTTCTATGCTATAAAT
The DNA here is from genome assembly GCA_013398015.1 of Oreocharis arfaki. NCBI lineage: Eukaryota > Metazoa > Chordata > Aves > Passeriformes > Paramythiidae > Oreocharis > Oreocharis arfaki. Next base: position 461,087 of record VZRR01002314.1, read on the forward strand.
TACAGCCTGAGATTTTTAACCTTTTTGTTCCTGCTACAGATTCTGTCTTTAACAGATTTGGTGGTTGAAAATGTTATAAAAAATTATGCAATGAATTCTGACACTCCCTATAATTGCATCATTCTAGGAAATCCATGATATGGGTACTTTCTGTGGAAAGAAAATTTTGTATCTCTCTAAAGCAAAAGATCACAAGGAAGTAGTATATTAAAAAAAAAAAAAAAGTTCAGAGTTTATTCACCCTAAATTAGCAAGTGCTTTTAACTCCCAAAATAAAAGAGAATGAAGCCTATGTGTATTTTTTTTCTGCATAAGACTATACAGTATATTATATTCATATGTTAATATGAGATTGATTTCAATTAAAAAAAAAAAGGAGGTCACATCTTTAAATATTATACAAATTTATTGGTTCCAGCTTGCCATCTCCAATAGGAACACATGTTTCTTTAATTGGGCCAAGACAGTTGATAGTTTTGTTAGAAAAAGTGATAAAATTGACTTGATTAAGTTACGAATTGGGAAATATTCCTGGGTGAAAGGTCTGCATCTGAGTCGCATCCTGGGGAGGCTTTGAAGATAAAGGTTTATGTGTATCCTAGCAAAGATGTGCTCTGATGGAAAAAGGTCTCCAGGTGAAGGTTGGGTAGCCTGGATCCAAGCTGTGAGTCTCTGATCATCAGTTACAGCAGCTGGATGGTTGGATAAAGCAGGAATGGAGCTTCTGGGGAATTAACTGTGAATGCAAGTATTTTCAGGCTTGTTTCCGTGTACAGAAATATAGAATAGTCTGAGTTGGGAGGGGCCTTTTAAAGGTCATCTGGATCAAAGCCCTCTGTATGCACATGCTCTTCTGTCGACCTCCTTGTACTTGATATTTTTAAGTATAATGAATAAATTGCTTAATTTCTTCTACTGTAACATGTCTTGGGTGTCAAGGCTCACAAGCTAGAGGTATCTGATGGCAAGTCTTATAATCAGGGACATGGACAATTCTTGTGTTCTGGTATTAGCAGCAAAAGGCACAAGTCAATGTTGGAAGCAGGCATCCTTCCCATGTGGTTTTGAGAGAGTTTGGAGCTGGTAACGCAAAGCACTGGTGTGGAAAAAGACTTTTTCTAGCTCCTTGATTTGCTGCTCTTCAGCACTAAGCTGCAAAAGCAGGGACAGCTTATGGATCCTCTTTCCAAGGATGGGGCTACCAAATTGGTCTGCATTAGTCCTGAGTTAGTTATTGAGGAGTTTGTTGCTTATAATTTCAGATTCCATCAGTTTCTGAATTCATAATATGCATTTCTGTATGTCATAGTTTCATTTCTAAAGCAGGGCAGTCAGATAGGATTTTTGGTAAGCCTCTAAATATACATCTTTATATGCATAAATTTAAAGTTGGCTTAGTAACACCTAGTGTAGTTTCAGCTGCTAGAAATCCTTTGTTTGTCACTATTTTAATTTCCTTCAGAATTAAAGATGTTTATATTTTTCATAAAAAGGAAATTATATAGAAGAGTTTTTTGGTTTTTTTTTTTTTTTTTAAATGTTAATGGATTTTATTCTAGATTTTTAAAATACTATTTCACTCTGTATAGGTCACATTTTTTCTGTTTATGTATAGCCACAGGATAAAGGTGTATTATTATCACTGCTATTGCTGTCATGTCATAATGTCACAAAATGTTATCTTTTTTTATTTCTATTTTAATACATATTTGAAATAATTGTGGACAGTTGCTATTAAGTAAAATATTTCCCCTTTTTTCTCCCAAGTGTCTCCTGGTCTGAAAACAAATTGGCTGAACTCTGTGTTGATACGTAGATACATTTGAAATGTAAACATACCCAGCATGATCAAAAGTAAATGTGAGGTAATACCTTTTAACTGCAAAAAAAGGCTAAAATGCAAGACAAAATTGTGAAAACTTTCATTTCCTAAAGCTAAACCTTAAAATTAGGATATATTTACATGTGGGAATTTTCTTCAGCAGTGAGCTGTTTTCCTAAAAGTCTTGCTTTAAACAAAATT